>ML425172.1:0-122201 GCA_005239525.1 Nicotiana knightiana
GCTATCCTGCTCACATAACATCCCCACTACGCGGGACCTCAACACATAAGAAATTATCAAAGAAGTTTCACAACTCACACGACACAATCACAGTAACACATGAATTCGACGAAGATGGAACAACACCCGATATTCTAATACCTTTCCATGAAAGCGCTCTATTGAAAGGAACATGCCTGGCTCATACGGAGTCCATAATCATATTTAGATCCATCCACAAACATCGAGCTACCCTGATCGCACCAACTAAGCTAATAGCTTTTGCATGGGTCCATATTAACCCACCTACTCTCACAATACACGAGAACACTTCATCATATAGAAACTTTTTACTTGACTCAATTCAAGAGTAACATCTCAACACACGAGTGAATTCCCATTAACACCCAATCATGCAAATCCTTAAGTAGTATTCTATACCACCATAACCCTTCCGGGGTCCGCCTACACCTGACAGGCCATAGCACTCAAATGCTCCCACATGAGATCCGTTACGACGGCCGACAAGCCCCGCACCCACCGGCACAAACCACATGCATAACTAAATCACATCAAAGGAACTGATCACTGCCGCAAATGTGCTAGTTCAACCATGGCTAATCAATCTATCTTCTTTTAATCATCTTCAATTGCCTCAGGAATAATAACAACTTCCTTCAACCCATCGCAAACTCAACCCTCACTCATCCCGAGTGACCTTGATTCACAAGACTACGCTGCCCAAATCCCGCAACTCGTTTCATACCCTTCTAATAATTCTTTTCTTCAATCCGAAGTCTATTTCTCTCACTCCTCTAATGCTATCCTGTGTGCTGAAACATATCATAGAACATTCCAACCATCCTTCCTTTTTCTCAGAGATTACTCTGCAAAAGCTCGATTCTCGATCATAATGCTGCCTGAAATCCTTAAACGCCGCACTCTTAACTTTTGAACTTACTAGGATCGCTATTGAGAGTCACCCACTCCGACTGGCCCCGAATACAATCAACTTCAGGGCTCTCCTAGCACAGGAACACCCTTTTCAATGAAACACGTGACTGAGTCACTAACCTGACAACTCACTTATGCCTTAAGCAAAATTCTGGATCTTCCAGAGCCTAACCCTGGCCCGACATGGCTAACTTTTGCACACATTCATCAAATCCCATGCACAATCAACATTTTACTCCTTTCCCTTAGCTGAAACAACCTGCCAACACGCCGACAATTCGCAACCCTATGAGAAGACAACCCTACAGCCCTACTGCAGATGGTGGGACTCCCACACTTAGCCCGAAGCCACTCCTTGCACCACTCTAGACCATGCTGAGACCCTTTCTCCTTTGATAACACGATCCCTGCCAACCGCATTCTTCAACACTTCTTCTCGATACTCTGACCCCATGCAACCGAAGAAACCATAGCACCGCTGAACCTAACACATTCTATCCGATCAATGACGATGACTACATGTCACAGGTGCATATCCCACCTCAATTGAAGACAGCCAGTCTTACTCCAACCATACCATTCAGAATCCAAGTGCCTTTCCTCTGCTGGAACTAAAACACCGAAATCTCGAAATCAAACTCTGAGAAGACCTCCCTGCAACCATTCATCACCCCCAACGTACGGGCAAGCATTCTATCATCATATCAACACCGCGCGACAATAAATTGCAAACATCATCACCACCCGAGCACGGCCTTAAGGCTCCCAGAAACATAGCTACTGAGTTGAAATAACACATTACCCTTTTGCAGGGCCATAACAACAACCACGACCATTTACACATGGAAGCATCTTCGATTACATTCGTAGCACCATTTTCCATTCCTCAAATTCATGATCCATAGCAAGCGCTTTGCGACGCGTAAGATTGAGTAGGAATGAACATAGGCATAAGCCTCAAAGGAATCAACTCACACGATGAAGAATCAAGAAGGAAAGTACTCCTAACAGCCCTATAGCCTCTCGAAGATAAGTACAGATGTCTTCGTACTGATCCGCAAGACTCTACTAGACTTGCTCATCACTCGTGAGACCTACGGGAACCTAGCGCTCTGATACCATGTTGTCACGACCCAAAATCCCTAAGGTCGTGATGGCACCGAACACAAGGTCAGGCAAGCCAAAACATTAACTAATCGAAATAACTTTCCATTTAAAAACATTTATGAAAACACTTCCTTTCACTTCATTACATAATAACCAAATAAAAGTCTGTTAATTAAAAATAATGGTTTAAAAGATTACACCTAAGTAATTATATACTAATACATATCCCAGAACCCGGTGTCACAAGTACATGAGCAACTTCTAAGAATTTATACAATTATATATCGCTTGCCCGAGGAACAAATTTGACAAAGGCTCAACATAAAGTATAAATACATAGGAGGGAAACTCTGTCAGCTGCGGAACGCCTCCGGATAAATGCAGCCCGTATAAGTCTCCAAGTCAATCACTATGTTATGAAGGTACCTCACTCCGAAGATTCATACCCCGCTTCCAAGCCTCTATGTCGACTTCAATGGATGCGCAACGCCCCCAAACTTGTGTTGCTTGGTGAAAATTCCTCCTCGAGCTCTCCAAAATCATCCAAGCCAAATGAAAGAAATGAAAGAAATGGGCCAAAATTCGTGTTTAAAACAATCTTCCCATGCTTCATGGAGTTGTACCTTGCGCTTGTGCTGTGCAGGTTGTACATCCTATTACAATTTTCCCTTGTTGAACACCTTCTGTTAAAACACCTATAACTCCTTGTAGCAATATCCAAATAACAAACAGTTTGAATATTTAGAAACTAGACTCGAAGATCATTAATCAGATAGGTTGTATATCATATAACTATTTAAATATTCCGAGATATGAGCTTCTAAAATCGGCTCCATGCATCAGAAAATTCTAGCGAAACTGCTCCACCAGCCATCTTTAATCGGTCAGAAAATGACAAATGGTTTAATGTTATGATAACTAGACTTCAAGATCTACAACTTTTATGTTTTGCAAATTTTTATATTCCTTATATATTCCTATATATTCTCTTCGAAAGTTAGCTCTTCGATGCATAAATTGTTGTCCCAAAACAGATTTGCTGCAGAATTTTCAGCAGCTATTTGGTCTGAAATCCATTCTGTTAACCTTCTGAAATCAACCCGAGGCCCTCGGGACCTTAAACAATTATACCAACATGTCCCAAAACATGATACGAACTCGCTCGAGGCCTCAAATCACATCAAACAACGTCAAAATCATGAATCGCACTCCAACTCAAGCTTTATGAACTTTGAAATTTCAAACTTCTACATCTGATGCCGAAACCTAGCAAATCACGTCCGATTGACCCCAAATTTTGCAGACAAGTCATATTCGACATTATGGACCTGCTCCCACTTTCGGAATTGGAATCCGACCCCGATATCAAAAAGTCAAACTCTCGGTCAAACTTCTCAAAAGCCTTCAAATTTCTATCTTTAGCCAAATGACTTCAAAATAACCTTCGGACATCCGAATTCACTTCCGATCACGCTCCCAACTCCAGAATCACCATATGGAGCTATTCCCAGACTCGGAATCCCAAACGGACCTCTATAACACTGACATGCCTTCCAACCCAAACTTATGAAATTCTTCTAAAATACTAACTTCCACAATATACGCTGAAACGCTCCCGGGTTATCCAAAACCCGATCTGGACAAACGCCCAAGTCCGAAATCATCATACGAACTTGCTGGAACCTTCAGATCCTGATTTCGAGGTCGTTTACTCAAGATTCTAATCTTAGTCAATTCTTCCAACTCAAGCCTAACGAAATGAGAATTTTCCTTTCAATTTGACTTCGAACTTCCCGAAGTTCAACACTGACCAAACCTACGAGTCATAACACCTGAAAGAAGATGCTCATGACCTCAAACGGCTGAACGAAGCGCTAGAGCTCAAAACGACCGGTCGGGTCGTTACAACATGCCTATAGGAGTTAAAACCAGTTTCAATCATTAATTATAGAAATCATGCCTATAGGGGTAATCCTGCTCGCATTTTAAATGCTAATATTGAACTTTGAACACAGTTTCCTTGCAACTATTAGAAAGAATGCCTATAGGATCAAACTGAGTAATTCTAAATATCTTCCGTAGTTATCACTACTAACTACTGCGTAAACCACCTAGATATCATGTATATAGGTTTTAACTGCTTATAACTTATAATCAATAGGCAATTGTGTAGTCACTTAAAAATTGTGTCTAAACTGGCACATTGCATACAAAACTGTCTGCACGATTGAATTACCAGGTCATATAGAAATCAAGTCTATAGGGCTTAATGACTTTAACGCGTCTCAATACTGAAATTGTCAAACGTCTAATTTTTTTGCATGCATCTGCTGTCTAAGTGTGGAGGCTAACTTAAGCCCTTAGCTGCCTTTCTATGAATTACAACTTTCTTTTGTATGTCGCCTAGTTTTATCATTTTGAGAAACCTAAGTTAAGTCTTGAACCACCCCAAAATAGAGGTCCAAACACCTCCTGGACCATAAGTATAGGACGGATAGTGCACGCATAAGGTACGACTTAGAATCAATTAGTGTGCCTTAGGTAATAACTTAAAGATAGTAATCAGGTAGCAGGAGATGATAGTCTATGACCGCTGAATAATACGAGTAACACCCCATCTCGAGGGAGTTATGAAGTATTATTTATATTGAACGGGGTAATCCTTTAGGCTAAAAACTTGGGACCCCCCCCCCCCCCCCCCCCCCCCATCTTGTCTTAAAATAAATTATTCTGTTTTTTGGTAGATTTTTGATAATAATTGCCCCAACTTCATGTCCTTCCCTTTATTTTGGACTAATTCATATAATTCCAGTTTAGCCGGGACCCACCGTTGTGAACCTCTAGGAATGCCAACACCTTCTCGTCGAGGTAACTTGAGCCTTACCCGATCTTTGGTGATGTAGACTAGTTAAATCATAGTCATTTGCAAATAGGTGCCCTAACGCACCTTAAAAGTCGTTAGGTGGCGACTCAATATTTTAACACCCCCTCTCTATTTAAAAAAGAAGTCACGTGTCGAAACCCGGTTTCGCGAGAAAAAGGGGCGCGACAGTTAATCTCTTCTTATCGCTTTATATAAATTGTCATTCCATTTTACTTCTTCCACTTTTGGAAAATTAACACAAAGCACACACCTAGCGGTGACGTGATTTGCGGTCATGCACTACTCAAAAAATCCTTTAGGGGAAGGTTTGTAGGTAAGTCAATCAGTAGTGCAATCGACATACACGGGGTTTTCTCGAGACCATTCTAGAAAAACCCATTCTTGGTCAGCCTAAGATAGAGCTAAAACAAACCCTATGCATCATTTTAACCTTAGGTAATTTAATATCTGAGGTGTATTATATCTATTAGTTAACCTTACCTAAATGTCCAAGTGGGTTTTCAACCCCAAATGACACCTTATCACGTAAATGTGCATTATTTGAAGGGTGAACATGCCAATTATGCGGAGCATTTGCAATTGACTAATTCCTAGATAAACATAACCATCTTTCCTATGACATGTATAAAATTTTCAAATGCCATAATCAACGAGAAGTTTATACATAACGAATATATGATTTATTGTGCTTCCTGTTTATATTTTACATAACTAAAAAGGGGTTTAATAAATTCATGTACTTTATTTTCTTTTGAAAAAAATAATAGAGTTTTTTAATTAATTTATAGCTATGAGATGATGCATGATATCCTATTTATGTTTTAAATACACATTAGGCCTACCACTGGCACAAAGAGGCTCCTACATATTAGGACACTCTATTATTGCTTTGGATTGTGTCATATAAATTGCTTGCTTACTTGCTATGTTGCTTACTTGACTTTATTATTTTTACTAACATTAATTGTTATTTTTCAGAAGAAGGAAGTATTGACTATCCAACTTTCTCACATCTTTATTTAAATACATACTTTATTTGTTGATATGTTTTTTCTTTAGCTTATTTTTTATCATATTTCGGAATTAATAAGAATAATTACCAATTATTACGCGTTTAGTGCTCTTTAACGACTCTAGAGCACTGTTTAGGTATTTACTTAGGCGCAAATTTCTCTTAGGTCCACTCCAATTCTTAGAGGCTAATTAAGATATCTTGTCTTTGGGCTGATCTTCTATTTTTTATAAGGTAGGACGTTTTTCCCGCCAACTCTTCAACAAGCTCGATTTTTCATAAAATTTCTCGATATTCGTGCCTTAAAAACTAACTTTAAGAATTTTCTTTAAACAACCATAAACATCTTACTCCTGATAGTAAGATGCCATTCCTACTTCTTCAAAACTGGCATAATTTTTTCATAATTAGAAAATATTTTGCCTATCTAATTTTGCGAGTTGATTTTATTCGCTTCCTTTTCTTAAAATATTTAAATATTGCCACTCTTGCCTCACATAATTTTCAATTCTTCCTTAATTTTTCCAATTCTGGCATAATCTTCTATCTCCAACAACATAGAATATTTGTCTCGTAGCTTTATGTCTAATATAATCTATTTGCCATTCAACCTTTGTCTTAGAAATTCAACCATCGTGCCAATTCTCATTTACAAATTGGAATATGCCCAAACTTGCACAATCTACCGAACAATAGAAGGCCACTTGTCACGATCCGAGTTTTCCACCGTTGGGATCGTGATGTCGCCTAACATTGAACCCGCTAGGCAAGCCAATGTTAATTCTTATTTACCCTATTCATTTATTTTTTTTAACAGATAACAGATGATGTACAAATCAGCGGAAATAAAAGTGCAAAAGAAAACAAAGTCTAACAACTTGATTAAATGCCATTACGAAAATCACAATACCTATCCCAGAATTTGGTGTCACAACTTCACGGACTGTCTATGAATACTACATATAAAGGTCTGAACAAAATAAATACATCTGTCTCATAAATAATAAGAACAGAATGGAAATAAAGTAGGAGGGGACTCCAAGGCCTGCGGACGCCTGTAGGACTACCTCGGAATCTCAAAATGGACTGAAGGCAGCCTCCTCACTCTAAGGTCCGTAGACTCCTGTACCGGGATCTGCAGAAAAGTGCAGAGTGTAGCATCAGTACAACTGACTCCATGTACTGAGTAAGTATCGAGCCTAACCTCGGCAAAGTAGTGACGAGGCTAGGACACGACAATCAAATAAACATGTGCAGTTTAATCATGTACAAAGCAAAACAGTAATGATGAATCCGAAATAAATGATGAATCTTGACATAGATTTATGAAACGTAATCACTTTCGGATATAGAACACTTACCCAAGTCAAAATCGTGAAAACCCCCTTTGAAATCGCCCAAATCCGAGCTTGATTGACTAAAAATGGGAGAAAGTTCGGATTTTCGGTTTATACACTGTCCAGGGGTATTATAGGTCATTCACGAGCGCGGTCGCGCTCATTGGGCGCGCATATGGCACATGTCCAGTAAAATGGTCATAACTTTCGGTATACACCTCCAAATGACAAACGGTCTGATGTGTTGGAAACTAAACTCAAAGAGCTTTAATTTGATAGGTTTTCCATCACATAAATTCTTATATATATAGATATACTTATCCATATTGAGGTCTTGTGCGTACATTTGGAATTTTAGTACATCGTGTAATTTTTCAACTTGGCTTAAACCTAGGCCTCCCCTTAGACCTCAAATCACTTATAACATGCCTCTTACACTTAATATCATATCCTATTCGTATCCATCATGTTAATAGGCCTCGGATAAGAAGTAGAGACGACCCCCGAACACTTAGCATGACCTATCTCTTTTCCCACACATTTCTAACTCCCAAATTTTGACTAACTCCCAAATTTTCCAAAAATTTCGCCAGAGTTTCCTTTGTAACTAGGCCTATCCACCTGTTAGAAGAATCCCAGTAACCAATCCTAACAGCACATACACAATCCAATCAACGTAACACCACATGAAAATAATACTAACAGTGACCTCATAAGTGATATATTACTAGAAAAAGGAATGTCATTCACATCAACTATTTAGGTGATACTTAACTCATATCATGTAAGTTCTCGATCTTTTCATAGATCACATCAATAATTGTTTAATTTAAAGATGACATTTTTGGGTCATCACACCACTATTTGGTCAATTTGCATCATTAAATTATTCTAAATTATTCACCTATTCAATTCAAGTTTCTGTATCGTCTTGTTTCGGTTCATCGAGATTAATCTTCACGCACCCGCTAATTCTATGTTTTGACCTGTGTGTTGAGGGACCATCCCATAACTCTCAAAACGGTTGATACCATATTCCAGGCCTCAACAACTTTATGATTTGCCAATGCTAAAAAATAGATATTAGATTCTTTTCATGTCAATTACATATTTGTATTTAATTTCGAGCTTGTCTATATCCAAATACCAATTAATTATTTTCAAGATAAAAATTACTCATCTTTGGCCTCTCTTAAACATAGTCATATTATAAGTGTAACGACCCAACCGGTCGTTTTGCTTTTTAGAACTCCGTTCCCCTAAGTAAGACTCTCCATATGTATTTTTACTGTTTTATGACTTATGGGGATGGTTAATTCGGGATTTGAAAGGGTTCAGGTTGAAATCAGAACACTTGGTTCCTTAAGGTTGGCTAGAAAGGTTAAGTTTGACTTTGGTAAACATTTTGTGTAAAAGACCTCGGAATTGTGATTTGACGATTCCAATAAGTTCGTCTGATGATTTCGTACTTGGGCATATGTTCAGATCGAGTTTTGGATGACCTGGGAGCATTTCAGCGCCTAATAGTGAAAGTTGGCTCTTTGAAGGTTTTTGAAATTCTTTAAATTTCGTTTGGCATAGATTTTGGTGATATCGAGGTCCAAGTAGGATTTAGAGACCGGGAATAGTTCCGTAATGTCATTTAAGACTTGTACACAAAATTTGGCATCATTCCGAGTTGATTTGATAGGAATCAGAATCGCGGAAGTATTTTAAAAGTATTTGAGTTCATGAGTTAATCCATTCATTTCGGCATCCGATTCTTGGTTTTTGATGTTATTTCGGTGTTTCAATTGTGCGAGCGAGTTCGTATGATGTTTTTAGACTTGTGTGGATGTTGGGTGTGGAGCCCCGAGGGCTCGGGTGAGTTTCAGATATGTTCGGAAGGATGAAAGCTACAGTTTTCTTGTGTTTCTTTGTTGGTGCTGCAGGTATCGCAAATGCGAGATTGGTTTGCATTTGCGAGAAATGATTCGCACTTGCGAAGAAGCCTGATCTGAGCATATCTCGCATTTGCGAGATTTCAGTCGCATTTGCGACCATGACAGAGATCACATTTGCGAGTCCTTGGTCGCATTTGCGACCTTGGAAGTGGGAGCCCAGGTTCGCATTTGCGATGATTTTTTTGCATTTGCGACCTTTGCATTTGCGAACAAGATGTCGCAAATGCGACATCTAAGACCTTTACACAACTTGTTTAATTGCGGGACTTAGGCAATTTAGCTCATTTTCTTTCATCTCTTGGGAGATTTTTGGAGCTCTTGGAATAGGGTTTTCACCTAGCTTTGAGGTAAGTAATTTCTACACAACATGAGCTAAATACATATATTAGGGGTAAATTAACATATAAAAATTGGTGAAATCAAGGGTTTAGATGAAAAACCTAGGTTTTGGATAAAAATGGGATTTGCCCACGAAAATGGTTATAGAATTTGGTGAAAATAATATATGTGACTTCCTGAGGTTATGGGTAACAATTTTATTCGAAAATTTCCGGAACTCAGGCACGTGGTCCCGGGGGTGAATTTTTGAAATTCTTCAATTGGGGTTAGGTAATCACTTTAATAGTTAGAATATGAACTTATAGGCCTATATTGACTATTTTATATAACATTTGACTAGTTTTGAGTCGTTTGGCATCAAATTGAGGGTTTGAGCACAAATCTTGGATCAGAAAGTAGCTTTGAAATAAGGCAAGTCTCTTTTCTAACCCTGTAAGAGGGAATTAAACCCGTAGGTTAATTTGATCAATATGTGCTTCTATTTGTAGGGGCTACGTACGCACTAGGTGACGAGGTCCATACATAGCTACTAATTATGCTTATGTTCGGGTAGTTCTAGGTTTACACCATGCTTTGTTGACCCCGTTATTTAACTATGCTTATTAATTGCCTTGATAGAGTTGAGATTGAGGATTTCAACATGTTAAAAGTTTCTAGTTGAATATTTCTTGTATGGAAAGAATTGGGGGATATTATGTTAACTTAAGCAATCTATGTTCAACCGCGTCGCAAGTGTATTACGCGAGCGGGGTAAATTTCCACTACTCTCATGGGAGCGGGCCGTTCGCCTTGGCAGGTTAATAGATACATCTATGGTTCTTGTTGTTCGACCCTCGGCAGTGCACACAGTTTTTGTTTATGTATAATTGGATCGCGTCGCACGTCCTCAACATAATTCGTGCATGATAATACTGGAAAACCCTATTTTATTTTATATTATTCCATTCGTTTGAGAAGTTAAATAGTTAAATGAGGGAAAATATTTGGTTCTTACTAACGGTGAAAGGATTTTTTAGTTGTTTCTTGCTTCGAGTTCTATTGTAATTTATATATATCATGTTCAATTAGAATTTCATATTATATTATATTGTTAACCCATAGTAAGTGTCAAAGTCGACCCCTCGTCACTACTTCTTCGAGGTTAGACTAGATACTTACTGGGTACATGTTGTTTATGTACTCACGCTACACTTCTACACTGAATGTGAAGGATCTGAGGCAGGTGCATCTGGATATCAGCTCGGCGCGCATCCCTTATTACCAAGACTTCGAGGTGAGCTGCCTTTCTGAGCCGGTTCTACAGCAACCAGAGTATTTCTTTTTCTTGTATTTTCTGTCTATTTCACTTCAGACAGTAGACTAGTATTCTTTTGTATATTTTACTAGTTGCTCATACACTTGTGACACTAGGGCTTGACACACACTAGTAGACTTGTGGTTTTTTGTTCATTCCTATGGTTATGAATGCATTCAGTTACTTTTCTTTATTTATTTTTAATTTGTTATTTCTTAAATCTTTTTAAATTAAGGAAGGTTAAATTACTCGAAAATTTATTAAAAAGAGAAATCACATGATTAGTTCAATGTTGGCTTGCCTAGCGGCGGCGCTGGGCTCCATCACGGCCTATCATAGAATTGGGTTGTGACAACATGGCATCAGAGCACTAGGTTCATGTAGGTCTCACAAGGTATGAGCATGCCTAATAGAGTCTTACGGATCGGTGCGGAGACGTCCGTACTTATCTTCGAGGGGCTATAGGGTGTTAGAAAACTACTCTTTATTCATCTCCTATCGTGCAGTTGATGGTGTACTAATTTTCTTTCTCTTATTCTATCACAAATGGTGAGAACACGCACGACAGACGTTCCAGACTCGGGAGGGGCTGCTCCCCCTATTGCTAGAAGCCGAGGCAGAGGCCGGGGGAGGGAACCAGCCCGAGGAAGGGGACGAGGACGTCCCAGATTTGCCCCAGCCATACCACCAACGGATCCAGTAGAGGATCCCACTATTGAGGAGCAGCCGAGGTGTTTGCAGCGGAGCCAGCCCCGGTAGATTTAATGTCAACTGCTTTCAGGAGGTTATGGCTCGTATGCTGCGGTTCATGGATACTATGACTCAGGCTGGTTTATTTCTAGCGGACCC
Source organism: Nicotiana knightiana (assembly GCA_005239525.1). Classification (NCBI taxonomy): domain Eukaryota; kingdom Viridiplantae; phylum Streptophyta; class Magnoliopsida; order Solanales; family Solanaceae; genus Nicotiana; species Nicotiana knightiana. The sequence goes on from ML425172.1 coordinate 11,699, forward strand.
AGCCACATCTCAGGCGGGTGGGGGAGCACAGGCCCCTACTGCCCAGGCTCCAGGACATACAACTGTCGTACATCATATCTCGGGTGCACTACCTATGGGCGGAGCCCAGCCAGTTGTAGCGGCTGTACCTGAGCCTAGACCAGTTGCGGTCGGCGAGCTGTAGAAGCTATTGGATAGATGGACCAGGCTTCACCCTCCTGTCTTTGTGGGTGAGCGGCATGAGGATCCCCAGGACTTCATTGGTAGGTGCATGGGACAGATTGCACAATATGAGTATTAAAGTCCCGTGGAGTGGATTTCACTACTTTCCAGCTGAAGGGCAAGACTCGTAGGTGTGGTAGTCACATCTTCTTGGCAGACCAGCAGGTTCCCCTCCCATGACTTGGGATGAGTTTACACGCCTTTCACTACTAAAAAATTTGTCTACGATAACGCATGGAAAACCGTTCCCACATACTGTTAAGCTGTTTCCATAGAGATATTGCAACAGTTTACAGCCCGTTCCATCAGCCCGCGTGCCCATAGGTCTATAGTAATGGTTCTTGCAATTGTTTTGCATCGTCGTGACTATAGATACTTCTATCGCGAAGGTTTTTCCTTTCTCTGTTGGAACGATTATTTTTTCCAATTGAAACGGTTTTAAACCGTTACTATATTGTTTGTATATCAGTTCTTAACCGCTACCATACTATTTAATGCAATACTTATGTAAGCTATTGTTACGGTTATGTATGGATATAACAACGGTTTGTTTAAGCTATCGTAACAGTTATATTAGTATTGGATTAGTTTATAGTTTATTTTGGAACAATTTATAACACCTATTGCAATGATTGACATTGTCTAATGGAACATATTTGTGTCCTATTGCAACGGTTCTGGTAGGCTATTGTATAAGTTCAGTTAAAACCAAAATATAGCACCTGTTATAAATAAACATTTATATATATAATAAATTATAATAACACTAAAATTTAAATAAATCATAAAATGAAACTATTAATAATATAAATTATCCATCAAGCAAATAATATCCATAAAGCAAATTTTCTACCCAACTGCATAAGTTTAATACATTTCAAGAGAGTAAGTTTCAAAATTGTTGATAACAAAAGATTCCTAGAACATTCATCTGTAGCAAGGTCTAGTTCTTCACTGCCTTCATCATCCATTTCTTGATCTACTCCACCTACAAAAGAGGATAAATAAAGTCATTACCATTCAAGAGAATCAACTAATGAAAAAACAAAATAAAGAAGTGCTCCTTGCTAATATTTGAAACCTTGCACAGGTTGACAACTCGTAATTATTATCGTAACATACCCCGATTGCAGTGACATCTCCTTTTCCAGAGAGATTTTACCATTTCAAACTAACCCTATTAATTTGGAATGGATGCAAGTGTAAATGTTGATGTTTGTAAATGAGTACGTAATACTATTGGTGCCTAGCCAATTCATACTAGTGTGATTAATTGCTTCCTGTACATCGTGAGCTAGTTGGAATTATACACCTTCACTGTATATATAGTTCACTCTGTGTACAATATAGTTTAACAGCTTTGCTAATGCTGATGATCTCATGTTTCTTTCAAAATCCTTTCTTTGGTGCATGGTTTTACTTGGTAGTTCTGGGATTCAATAACGACTAATACTTGCTTCAGACCACCAGTAAGGATACTAGCAAGGTCTAAGAATAACATTCCAGATCAGCAGGTGCCAGATGAAATATACACGCAATAGGGACAATCACTCAATTGTGAAGGTGAGTGATTATACACATATAGCAAAAACTATGGCCACAGGAAGTTATAAATGCATCCTTTATAATCTGCATACAAATTGGACACAACAATTCCCTATCCAATTCCCATTATGTTTCATCTTCATCCCTTACACTACCACCCCCTTCCTCTTTAACCCCCACCCTCACTGACCCCTTCACTACTGGCACCACTCCCCCAATCGAACTTTCCACCATAATAAATTGGATATTCTAAAATTAGTTAACTTTATAGTAATAATTCATTAAAAATCAGACTTTTTACCTAGAATATCTTGTCCCTCATGCGACAACTTTACTAATTAGCAAATAATTATACAGCAACTATACAACAACAAAGAGCTGGCAAGATAACATAAAAAAGTATGCATCATAGTAATGACACTAGCTAGGCAATCACAGAATTATGCCACGACTAAGTGCCATAGGCAAAGTAAAAAAATTACTAGACTATTCAGACTTTGCGAGAGAGGGAAAGAGAGAAGTAGTAGAAGAAGCAGCACAAGGAAGAAGAAGAAGAAGAAGAAGAAGAAGAAGAAGAAGAAGAAGAAGAAGAAGAAGAAGAAGAAGAAGAAGTAGAAGAAGATGTATAACATTTGGTACGTACTGACCTTGATTGTTACTACCAACAGATGGCCGGCTGCTTAGTTGAACATCAGCTTGTTGTGCAGAGGAAGCTTCTACAGGTGAATGTGCACTGAACCGTAGCATGGCAGGATCAAGTCACAAATCTAGGTTCAGACGCTGAACTCGTGCGATGATGTTCATTATAAGATTTTGTTTCATAGCATCCTTTTGTTCCTTCAACTTTTCATGTATTCTTTGTTGCATCCTCTCTTCCATTTCCTCCATTTTTTGATGCATCCTCTCATCAGTAGCACCTAAAGAAGATCCAAGATTCCCTATTTTGCCCTTTCAATACAATCTTGGTAACCCCTCGTCCATACAATCTCATGCGACCTGGATGTTCAGGTCCCATGACTGATGCAAAAACGTCAACTAAATGACTGTCATCTTCACTTTCTTGAGTTGATTGTATTCTCTCCTTTTCATCCTACAAACCAAATGCGAGAGAAAAGAGTTTAAGTAAATAAAATTGAATCAATAATTAAGAATAAATAAATAATCTCGACAAACTTTAAATAAGAAATTTTGTACAATTTTACTAATCGTATTGTCATATGAGCTTTTGTATACTCAGCCAAGTTTTCTTTTTCTTTTAGCTACAAAGATGTTCCGAAGTATTAGAGGTTTCCTTCTTTTTTGCCTGAGGTATAACAATCTTTCCATGTAAAGTTAGCAAGTTCATAATTTATTTTTAAGAAAAAAAGAAGAAGAGAAAACATCAAACCTCGCGAATTAGAGCAAAACTTGTTTTGCCAGCAGTGTGCGGACACTTCAAATTATTTCGATTCTTTGTATTGGTTTCGGACATTTTCTGTAAATAAACGAGTCAACCAAATAGCAACCAACAATTATGCCGACTAGGAAGCAACAAATAAATGAGTCAACCACAGAGAATAGGTCACAGAAAGAGTAAAATAAGAAATAAGCAACGAATAGGTCACAGAAAGAATGGATGTAATTACCTTTTGAGGAGCAGAGTTTCAATATTTAAGAAGATCCTTAAAGTGATATTCCGGAACATTTACTGGCATATTCTCCATTCGGAGCTCATCATTATCATAGGCTTTAAAGTGGTTTATCTTCAATTGATTCTTATATTTTCTCCAAGCAGTACAAACTGATTCAAGAACACATCGTTTTGCCTCGTCAGGAATGTCATATTTCTCCTACAAATTTAGTGCAATTGGGTTAGTGTAAGAAATACGAAATATCATCTACGTTTATTGGACATTGGGAACTTCATACCTTGATATATTTCCATATATCATCTTTTGTGTCTAGTTTCTTCCAATTAAATACATTAAAAGGACAAAAAGTCCCACTCCTTGCCAATGTGCCGAGGAAGCTACCCAACTCTTTTACAACTTCGTCAGTAGGACCAACTGGTTGATTATACTTATTTAGAATAATTTTTTTACGCTCCTTTCTTCCATGAACACTTGGCATTTGAGTACGACCTCTTTTTCTTTTTGGCGAGGAGGGTCCTGCAATAGTACAAAGCAAAGAAAATCATCAATCACTATTGATAGTTATTTTGTAATCAAAATTTATATATATTTGCCTTGTTCCTCAAATTGTTCAACTTCTTCATGATTAGTAGAATCCTCAGATCGTTTATGTCCTCCCTGTAATGCAGGAGTGATGGAATCCATATTCGCTTGTTGCACTTGTTCATGTACTCCTTATGCTGCTGAAGAGGTGGAATTCTATGGCACTTGTTGTACTTGTTCTTTCAATTGAGATCCACCTTCGGATTGTCGTTCTTCATTTGCATTTGACCTTATAGCTTTCAAGACTGTTTTTGTTGTCAACGACGAAACCTTTTGGTTTCGCAAAGATGAAGGTAATCCACCTTCTGATTGTCGTTCTTCATTTTCATTTGACCTTGTAGCTTGGAAGGTTCTTTTTGTTGTAAACGACGAAACCCTTTGATTTCACAAAGATGCAAGTGATCAAGCTGGAATGCGGTTGGGTATTTTCTTATTTTTGCTTGAGCACCCTTCTTGATTCATGACTATTCAAATATTTTTCAGATTCTGAAAAGCAAACACAATATAGGTTAGCAAAAGCAATAACAAGAACTGATCAGCAAGAACCTAAATTACAACTTTTAGTTGCTGCAATTCTGTTGTTAAATTGCTGCAGATTTGTTGTGCAGATTGCTGTTAAATTGCTGCAGATTTGCTGTCAAAATTGGTGCAGAAAACTGATCAGAAACAACCTAAATTTCAACTTTTAGTTGTTGCAATTCTGCTGTTAAGTTGCAGCTCAAACAATGATCACAACTCTGAAGTTCAAAACAATGCAGACAATCAGCTTATACAGAACAGACATGGTAGCTCAAACAAGGCAGAAACTACTGTAGCAGTGCAGAATTTTGGCAGAATTCAGTCACCAAACTTCAGAGAAATTAACCATACTTCAAAACATTCTCCCCTCAGAAATGGTAGTAACTAATGTTCGTATGAAAGGTTCAACAACTTTGAGTCACTTGAAACTACAGTTGCTTCCACAAACAAGCTGAGAATTCCGTCACTAAGCAGTCCAAAAGTGCAGCTAATTGAGTAGAACACAAGCTATCTTCAGTGAGCAAATCAATTTGATCTCAATCACACGTTCAACTATCACTTCAAGCGCAGATTTCAAGTTATCCTTAACTAAACTCAATCAAGTAGTAATAACAAGAGAACCTCAATCCATAAAATAAATGACCATGCTTATAGTTTCAATAACATTTTAAATCATTAGTACTATGACCCTGTTCTCAAGCAAGATACTATTTTTTTTTGACAAACATTGAAACTCGTTTTCTCTAACAGATTTTATCATTTCTTCATAAAACAAATGTAAAAAGTAACCTACATGCAACAGTAGCAAAAATATCATTTGTAACAAATACCTGATCCATTTCTGAGAATACTAATTGCAAAATCTTCATTTAAATTTTCTTAGTGATACAATTTGAGTTTGTTGATTTAAGTGCGACAATTTAGTTGAGTAGTTTATAGTATCTATATATCAACTTCAATTCAGACACATCTTTTGGTTAAAGCTTTTAAATTTATTGCTGATGGGAACTTGGGGATATTCCATTGTCTTGATTACCCACTGAAACGGAAGAGTGAAACAACAAATTACAAACAGGGAGTTGGTGCGATAATAGATTCTGGATATGCCGATGTGAGTAGTCCAACACAGACACCAGTCTCAGGGAAAGTTGGAAAGGCACAGAAAGTGCCTAGGACATCAAAGTCCAGATCTGCTTCTGAAGCTGCTACCTCAAATATAGGTATGGATTCCTATGAAGAAGTTTTTGCCAGCATTAATGTCACGACCCGATTTCGGAGTCGTGATGGCGCCTGTCGTGGAACCAGGCAAGCCGCCCCTTTCAACTTAGCTAAATTCAGTTTCTAGTAAAAATACAATTTTAAACAAAATTATTGATAATACTAAGAGTCTGGAGTTTAAAAACAACATTTGAAACAAAAATTTAAAATTTCCTACCCCGGATCCGGTGTCACTCAGTCATAAGCTGCTATATCATAAAATAAAGAAATGAAGAAATAGACAATATATTCTTAAAATAAGAGCAACAGGTGGAATAAGAAAGAGAAGACGGGGTCGTGATTGCCAGCTGCTACCTCGACAACTCCAATGAAATTCAGACAGCTGCTCAGTATCCACTACCGGATCCCGGTGTACCTGGATCTGCACACAAGGTGCAGGGGGTAACATGAGTACACCAACACAGAAGCAAAGAACCCAAACTATGGGTTGAGAGGTAGTGACGGACAAAACCTCATAATTTACAATAAACTGTATACAGAAATTAGACATGCTAACAGTTTATCAGAATGATTAAATATGCCAAGTATGCCAGTATACTCTACATGCCATCATAAAAATATATGTATGAAACCAGTGTGGATATGCACATAGTGCTCACAACCCTCACACAGCAGTCCACTCAGTACCGTATATGGCTCTCAGGCCCAGGAAAAAGTCCATCTTGGAATGTACATAATCATTGGTGACCTTAGTCACTCCGTACTCAAGAAAAAGGCCAATCCAGACCCACAGAGGAAGTCCATCTCCAGAATACAACATTCGGATAAAATTCATGTCCAGGGACGATCCATCCCTCACATAACATCCACTTCGGACACGATCCATGCCAAGGGAAAATCCATCCTTCAACATCAATGTGCTCACTCGGGGTGTAAAGACTCCGGAGGGGCCCTAGTGGCCCATGCGCTATATCAAGCCAACAAAGGCATGATTTAAGTATCATTGCGATGTGCAATCCGATCTCAGAATTGTCTCAATAACAAGCTCTCGACCTCACTCAGTCATTACTCTTCAGTCTCACTCACATGGATCACAGATGTATCCATCAGCCCGAAACAATGATAAGTATGCATATAATTAACAATACTGAGACTGAGGTATGAAGTGATATACTATAACAGGACTGACTATATGGAGTCAAATAAATCACAAATGAGACAGTAATATACAACCACTCGGGTCTCATCATTTTCGGTGTGAAACCTAGCATTTATACTTAACATGATTTCTAACATGTTTACAGTTACCACATTAATAGAAGCACATATATCATCAGGGAATAATCACTAAGTGGTGCAATGGGATAAGCCAGGTCACAAATACACGGTGCACGCCCGCACGCGTGTCACCCTCAATTATAGTCATAAATCATTTAGCTCGGGGTTTCGAACCCTCAGAACCAAGTTTGGAAACATTACTTACCTCAAAACCGGCTAAAATACTATTCTGCAGTGCCTTTGCCTCTAAATTCGTCCGAGTGCTCCAAATGTACCAAAAATCATATGTATATCATTATAATATGCCAAGGAACGAGCCCTAATCGAAATTTATAAAAAATACTCAAAAATCCTTAAATTGGTCAAACCCGACCTCCAGGCCCACGTCTCGGAACTCGGTGAAATTTACACCACAAAAATCCTTATCCTCCACGAGTGTATACATACCAAGAACACTGAAATCGGAGTCCAAATGACCCCTCAAATTCCCATTTTAAAGTCTCTAAACTACAAGCCCTAATTACCTATTTTAGCACTGTTTTCCCCCAAATTTCCACCACTAATCCGACCTTTAATCACATATAAACGAGTTTTAAGTCCAAAATCCTTACCTCAATGAAGAACTATCGATTTCCCTCTTCAAAAAACCTTCAAAAGTTTCAAACCCGAATAATAATGGTGAAAGAATGGCCAAAATTTGCTAAGAGTTCTTTTTTATAGGTTCTGCCCAGCGATGACCGCACCTGCGGTCCTTTTCTCGCACCTGCGGTAGCAGGTGCACACCTGTGAGAATTCACTTAAAGGCCATTTCCGCACCTGCGACTTTGCTGACCCAGCCAACTTCCGCATCTGTGGAGCCTTGTTGTGATGACCCAAAAGGTCATCCTGTGTAAATTTAGCTAAAACTGTGTTCTGAGGCCTCAAAATCCTCTGTTAATTACCTCGATGTGCGCACGCAGCCTGGGCACGTAGCCGGGAAGCCTTTATGTGAAAATGTGTTAAACAATTAAATTTATGATAATTAATTGAATGAAATTGACTTTGGTCAACATTTTTGGTACACAGGCCCAGACCCGTGTGACGGTCCCCGAGGGTCCACAGGAAAATATGGGACTTAGGCGTATGCCGGGAATCGAATTTCGAGGTCCCAAGTCCGAGAAATAAATTTTTAAAGAAAATTATTTTCTGAAAATAATAAAGACTTTTGATAATGAACATTGATGTGAAACCCGTGTTATCGGGCCCGTATTATGGTTCCGGAGCCTGGAATAGGTTCAATATATATTATATGAGTTATCTGTAAAATCTGGTAAGAAACGGACTTGGTTTGACGTGTTTCGGATCAAAAAAGAAAAATTTGATAGTTTATGAAGTTTGAGGAAATTCTATAGATTTTGGAGCTTAATTCGTTGTTGTTGATGATATTTTGGTGGTTTTATTACTTGAATAAGTCTGTAGGATAATTTTGAAGTCGTGTGTATATTTGGTTTTTAGCTCTGAGGGCTCGGGTGAGTTTCGGGTAGGTGACGGAGTGCAAAAAGTAAGAAAAATCTGGTGTAGAGTGAAATTGCTGGTGTCTGATGTATTGCACTATGCGATCGCACAAGTCTCTCCGCGATCGCATAGCTTTAAGTAAGAGGGGGGGGTCAGTTTCCTCTATGTGATCGCATAGCACTGTCCGCGATCGCATAGGGGTATAGGTAGGTATAGGGGGCTTCGGTTGAGCACTCAATTCGGTCGCGTCCTTTCTTGTGCGATCGCGAAGGGGGGGCATGGTAGAACTGTGTGATCGCAATAGGTATCCCGCGATAGCAGTGCACACAACTCAGGTCTCTATGCGATCGCATTCATCCTTCCGCGATCGCATAGAGTTAATTCGCCCAGTTATTTAAAGTTCCAAAAACAAAAACACCCATTACGGGATTTTCACAGTTTTCACCATTTTCTTCGCTCCAAACCCCATAGACGATTTTCAAGCTATTCTTCCACCATAACCACTAGGGTAAGTAATCCCAACTCTAATTTCTTCCACTTTCTTCATCAATCACTGAATTCTTGGCCTAAAAACATGAAATTAAAGGGTACAAAATGGGGTTTCGGGTAGAGTTAGGGCTTTTCCAATTTTTGGGAATTCAACCTCGTTTTGGGGTCGGGTTTCAAAACAAATTGTATATTCGAGCTCGTGAGGGACTGGGTGATCGGATTTTTGTCTGGACCTCGTGTTTGGACCCAGCGGGCCCGGGGACGAATTTTGGTATTTTTGGAACAATGATGGGAAATGTATAATTAGACATTGGGATTGAATTATTGAGTCATTATTCATATTATTGAGTCGATTATGCTTAGATACTATCATTTCGGAGTTGGATTCGAGAGGGAAGGCAGTGCTAGAGGCTTGATTTTGCATTTTTTGAGCCGAGGTAAGTGTTTGCTCTAACTTTGGTGAGGGAATAGGTGTTGAGTTGTATGTGCTACTTGTGTTATCATGTTCAATGTATATGTGAGGTGAAGAGTACCTATGCATTGTTTGTCAAGCATTCCCGTGAGTCTAATTGGTGCATTACCTGTTATTATTCCGATATTTATTGTGCTTTGAAGTGGTTTCCTTTATAAAGTTGTTGAATTGCTGAGAATATCTGGTTAAGTACTTGTGATATGATATTTCAGTCGAGAACTCAATTCATTACGTTATGTACTTGTAAGAGATTGGTTATAGCTGAGTCCCTTGTCGGGCATTGTTATTGTTTTGGTTGATGTCTTCCCCTTGCTGGGTGGTTTTGAAGTGAATTTCATATTGTTAAATTCTTTGCCAAGTTGTTAATTGTTTGCTGATTTGGGTGAGGAAAAGTGTAAAGCACGAAGGCTGATGGCGTGTATTCATCTCATTCATTTCATACATTACATACTGAGGAAGAGAGTAAAAGCACGAAGGGTGATGTTGTGCCATGATTTACATTGATTTTATCTACACATTGCATTATGAAGATGAGAGTAAAAGCACGAAGGGTGATGCCGTGCCATTATTTATATCGCTTTCATTTATACATTGCATTGTGAGGACGAGAGTAAAAGCATGAAGGGTGATGCCGTGCCATTATTTATATCGCTTTCATTTATACATTGCATTGTGAGGACGAGAGTAAAAGCATGAAGGGTGATGCCGTGCCATTATTTATATTGCTTTCATTTACGCATTGCATTGTGAGGATGAGAGTAAAAGCACGAAGGGTGATGCCATGTATATTTTTTTTCAGTTACTATTTTCCTGTTGTCTTGGCTCGTTTGCATTATTGTTTGTTCAGTTATTCGTATTTTATTCTCACTTGTTACACCATTACTTGTCCCCGTATTACCGTGCTTAATTGCTTATTCCTTGCAACCTTCTTTGGTATATATTATAGAACAGTACAGGTAAATTATTATTGTCGTGTCTAGCCTCGTCACTACTTCGTCGAGGTTAGGATCAGCACTTACTCAATACATGGGGTCGGTTGTACTGATGCTACACCTGCACTTCTTTATGTTGTGCAGATTACGCAGCCGGACTCGGTGGACATCGTTAGAGAGAGTATGCTTCAGTCCAATTCAGACGACACCGAGGTAGTTCCGCAGGCGTTCGTGGATCTCGGCGTCACTGTCTATCTTTCATTCTGTCATCTATGTGTTTCCAGACAGATATATAATTTTATTTCAAACTATTGTCTTTAGCTAAATCTTAGACTGGTTCGTGAGGTTTTGACTCCATTTCTGGGTTTTGTACTTAAAGAGATTTCTTCGTTATTGGCTATTGTTAGTTAGATTTTTGTTAAGCTTCCGCATTTTATCTCAATTATCTAGTCAGTGTTTATTACTTTCACTTGTTAATCAATCAATGCAGTTAACACGTTGGCTTGTTTAGCGGGTGCAACGTTAGGTGCCATCACGGCCTGAAGGTGGGATTTTGGGTCGTGACAAGTTGATATCAGAGCACTAGGTTGCTTAGGTCTCACAACTTACGGACAAACTTGGTAGAGTCTGAGGGATCGGTACGGAGACGTCTATACTTATCCCTTAGAGGCTGCAAAGTTAGGAATAACTTCACTTTTCTTATTCTCTATCGTGCGATTTGAATTCTAAATGCTAATTGAGTTCCGATTCTATTCTCTCGCAGATGGCGAGAACGCGTGCTTCCACATGTACCAATCAGTAGCCCGATTCTCCTGTTGTAGCTCCTACGAGGGGCCGAGGCCGTACTAGAGGCCGAGGCAGGGGCAGGGCTAGGGCTAGGGCTCAGCCTAGAGCAGCAGCCCCAGTGGAGGACCCACAGGTAGACTTTGCCGGTGAGGTTCCTACTCAGACAGTCCCAGTTGGACCATCTCAGGTCCTGGAGGGTACATTGCCAGCCCGGTGCTTCAGGACGCTTTAGTCCGCTTAGTGGGACTCATGGAGAGTGTGACTCAGGCCGGTCTTCTTCCTACTGCACCAGCCATTTCTCAGGCTGGGGGAGGGACCCAGACTCCTGCTACTCGCACACCAGAGCAGCTAAATCCTCAGTTTCAGACTCCGACACCTCTGACAGCCGGAGTATCTCAGCCGGGCATTATGGCACCGACAGTTGAGGGAGCAGCTATGTCAGCAGATGCTTTATGGAGATTGGATAGATTCACCAAATTATTCACCACTACATTTACTGGTGCACCATAAGAGGATCCCAGGATTATTTGGACAGTTGTCATGAGGTTCTTCGGAACATGGGCATAGTAGAGTCCAATGAAGTTGATTTTGCTACTTTTCGCCTTTCGGGTTCTGCCAAGACTTGGTAGAGAGACTATTGCTTGACTAGGCCAGTTGGGTCTGCACCATTGACTTGGGCTCAGTTCTCCGAGTTATTCTTGGGGAAGTTCCTTTGAGTTACTCAGAGGGAGGATCTTCAGAGGTAGTTTGAGCGCCTCCAGCAGGGATATATGTCTATCACTCAGTACGAGACCAGGTTCATCACTCTAGCTCGACATGCTATTATGATACTCCCCACTGATCGTGAGAGAGTGAGGAGGTTTATTGAGGGTTTAGCTCAGCCTATCAGACATCAGATGGACAGGGAGTCAGGTACTGATATTTCATTCCAGGATGCGGCCAATGTGGCGAGGATGATTGAGATAATTTTGTCACAGGGTGGTGGTCAGGGGGCTGACAAGAGGCCCTGTCACTTCGGTCGATTCAATGGAGCCTCATCTGGGGGCAGGGATTCTCTGGGCAGAGGTCATCCTCCTAGACCCTATCAGTCGGCACTTCAGGTATCTCGCATTGCACCGCCATCTCCTATTAGTGCACCACCAGCACCTATCAGTGCACCGCCGCTTCATAGCTTCTAGGGTGGTTATCAGGGTCGGCAGGGCCAGTTCCAGAGTCAGCAGCCACAATAGCAGAGGCCTTGTTATTCTTGTGGTGTTTCGGGGCACATTGTTAGGTATTGCCCCCGAGCTTCTTGTAGTTCTCAGTATTAGAGTTCTCGTGCCATGGTCCCAGCATCAGGTGCACTCCCACTCCCTCAGCCAGCTAGGGGTGGAGGTCGTGGTGCCAGAGGTGGAGGTCTGACTCATAGAGGTAGAGGGCAGGCCATGATAGGTAGAGGTCAGCCTGTAGCAGGTAGACCCAGAGATTTGCAGGTTGGAGAGGCTCAACCCCGGTGCTATGCTTTTCCTGCCAGGCCTGATCCTGAGGCTTCTGATGCAGTTATTACAGGTATGGTTTCAGTTTGCAGCCGAGAGGCTTCGGTGTTATTTGATCCTGGTTCAACATTATCCTATGTGTCTTCATATTTTGCCCCTTATCTGAGTATGCCGCGATTCCTTGAGTATTGTTGTGCATGTGTCTACACCGATGGGTGATTCTATAGTGGTAGATTGAGTCTACCGTGCTTGCTTAGTAGTTATAGGTGGTCTGGAGACTCAGGTTGATCATTTGCTTCTTGATATGGTTGACTTTGATGTTATATTGGGGATTAATTAGTTATTCCCCTATTATGCTATTCTGGACTGTCATGCCAAGACAGTGACCTTGGCCTTGCTAGGGGTACCTCGTTTGGAGTGGAGAGGGACTCCTAGTCATTCTTCTAGTAGAGTTATTTCATATATGAAGGCTCAACGCATGGTCGAGAAGGGTTGTTTGGCCTATCTGGCCTATGTTCGTGATTCTAGCGTCAAGGTTCCTTCCCTGGAGTATGTGCCCGTGGTTCGTGAGTTTCCAGAGGTATTCCTCGCTGACCTGCCGGGTATGCCACCGGACATGGATATTGATTTTTGTATTGAGGTAGCTCAGGGCACTCAGCCTATTTCTACTTTGCCGTATCGTATGGCCCCGCCAGAGTTGAAGGAATTGAAGGAGAAGTTGGATAAAGGCTTCATTAGGCCTAGTGTTTCTCCTTGGGGTGCTCCAGTGTTGTTTGTCAAGAAGAAAGATAGCTCGATGAGGATGTGTATTGACTTACGGCAGTTGAATAAGGTTACTATTAAGAACAAATATACTTTGCCGAGGATTGATGATCTATTTGACCAGCTTTAGTGTGCTACAATTTTCTCCAAGATAGACTTGAGATCTGGTTACCATCAGCTGAGGATTAGGGCTTCTGATGTCCTTAAGTCAGCCTTTCGCACTCGTTATGGGCACTATGAGTTTTTGGTGATGTCTCCAAGTGTGAGTTTTGGTTGAGTTCAGTTGCATTTCTAGGCCATATGGTTTCATCAGAGGGTATTCAAGTGGATCCCAATAAGATTTCAGCAGTTAGATATGGCCTAGGCCCACTTCAGCTACAGAGATTCGGAGCTTCTTGGGCTTAGTAGGGGATTATCGACGATTTGTGGAGGGATTTTCATCTATCGCAGCCCCGATGACCAGGTTGACTCAGAAGAGTGCTCAGTTCAGGTGGTTTGATGAGTGTGAGGCGAGATTTCAGAAGCTCAAGACAGCCTTGACCACGGCACCAGTGTTAGTTTTGCCCACAGGTTCAAGATCGTATACCGTGTATTGTGATGCTTCACGGGTTAGGCTTGGTGCAGTGTTGATGCACGATGGCAATGTTATAGCCTATGCTTCTCGTTAGTTGAAGATACACGAGAAAAACTATCCAGTTCATGATTTGGAGCTTGCAGCTATTGTTCATGCATTGAAGATTTTGAGGCACTATCTATATGGGGTGACATGTGAGGTGTTCACGGACCATAAGAGCTTGCAGTATCTGTTCAGACAGAAGGAGTTGAACATGAGGCAGAGGAGATGGTTAGAGTTGCTGAAGGATTATGATATTACCATTCTTTATCATCCGGGGAAAGCCAATGTGGTGGCCGATGCTTTGAGCCGGAAGTCAGTCAGTATGGGCAGTCTAGCTTATTTATCAGTCGGGGAGCGACCTCTTGCGTTGGATGTTCAGGCTTTAGCCAACCGATTTGTGAGGTTGGAGGTTTCTGAGACTAGCAGTGTGTTGGCCCATACCGTGGCCCGTTCTTAATTGTATCATCGTATTCGGGCCAGGCAGTATGATGATCGTTATCTATGTACTCTTAGAGATACGATTCGGCACGAAGGTGCCAAGCAGGTAACAGTGGATGATGATGGAGTTCTGAGAATGCAGAGCCGTATTTGTGTGCCTGATATTGATGGCATTCGTGGGTTGATTCTTCAGGAGGCCCATAGTTCCCGGTATTCCATCCATCCGAGCGCCGCAAAGATGCACCAGGACTTGCGGCATCACTATTGGTGGCGGAGGATGAAGAAGGATATTGTAGCTTATGTGTCTCGGTGCTTGAACTTTGAGCAGGTTAATTACGAGCACCAGAGACCCGGTGGTTTCATGCAGCAGATTCAGCTTCCTGAGTGGAACTGGGAGAGTATCACCATGGACTTTGTAGTTGGACTCCCACAGACTCAGAGAATGTTTGATGCAGTATGGGTCGTTGTGGATAGGCTGACCAAGTCAGCGCACTTCATCCCAGTATCAATTTCGTATTCAGTAGAGAAGTTGGCAAAGATCTATATGAGAGAGATTGTTAGACTGCATGGTGTGCCCATATCCATTATATCAGACCGAGGTACTCAGTTTACCTCCAATTTCTGGAGAGTATTTCAGCGAGAATTGGGCACACAGATTGATTTGAGCACATCATTTCATCCTCAGACGGACGGACAGTCCGAGAGTACTATTCAGATTTTGGAGGATATGTTGCGAGCTTATGTCATTGACTTTGGTGGTTCATGGGACCAGTTCTTTCCTTTAGCTGAGTTTGCCTACAACAACAGCTGTCAATCGAGCATTCAGATGGCTCCGTATGAGGCATTGTACGGTAGGCGGTGTCGGTCTCCAATCATATGGTTTGAGACGGGTGAGGCTAGATTGTTGGGTTCTGAGTTAGTCCAAGATGCCTTGGACAAGGTGAACATCATTCAGGATACACTTCGTACAGCTCAGTCCAGGTAGAAGAGTTATGCGGATCGCAAAGTTTGAGATTTGGCATTTATGATAGGAGACCGGGTATTTCTTCGGGTGTCGCCCATGAAAGGCATGATGAGATTCGGAAAGAAGGGAAAGTTGTGCCCTAGGTACATCAGTCCCTTTGAGATTTTTGATAAGGTAGGAGAGGTGGCCTACAGACTTGCCTTTCTACCTAGTTTGTCAGCCATGCATCCGGTATTTCACGTATCTATGCTCCGGAGGTACATTACGATCCATCTCATGTACTTGACTTCAGTGGTGTCCAGTTGGACAAGGATTGTCTTATGAGGAGGAGCCGGTAGCCATTTTAGATCGGCAAGTGCGACGGTTGAGATCGAAGAGTTATCCTTCGGTTCGTGTTCAGTGGAGAGGTTAGCCTGTTGAGGGAGCTACCTGGGAGTCCGAGTTCGATATGCGGAGCCGATATCCCCACCTTTTCCGCGATTCAGGTACCTTTCTATGTCCGTTCGAGGACGAACTGTTGTTTTAGAGGTGGAGATTGTGATGACCCAAAAGGTCATCCTTTGTAAATTTACCATAAACTGTGTTCTAAGGCCCCGAAAGTATCCGTTAATCACCTCGATGTGTGTGCGCATCCCGGGCGCGTAGCCGGGAAGCCTTTATGTGGAAATGTGTTAAATAATTAAATTTATGATAAGTAATTGAATAATGTTGACTTTGGTCAACATTTCTGGTAAACAGACCAGGACCCGTGATTTGACAGTCCTGGAGGGTTCGTAAGAAAATATAGGACCTGGGTGTATGCCCGGAATCGAATTCCGAGGTCCCAAGTCCGAGAAATGTATTCTTAAAGAAAATTGTTTTCTAAAAATAATAAAGACTTTTGATAATGAACTTTGATGTGAAACCCGTGTTACCGGGCCTGTATTATAGTTCTGGAGCCCGGAACAGCTTCAATATATATTATATGAATTATCTATAAAATTTGGTAAGAAGCGGACTTGGTTTGACGTGTTTCACATCAAAAATGGAAAATTTGATAGTTTGAGGAAATTCTATAGATTTTGAAGCTTAATTCGTTGTTTTTGATGATATTTTGGTGGTTTTATTAATTGAATAAGTCCGTAGGATAATTTTTAAGTCGTGTGTATATTTAGTTTTGAGCTCCGAGGGCTCGGGTGAGTTTCGGGTAGGTGTCGGAGTGCAAAAAGTAAGAAAAATATTGTGTAGAGTGAAATTGTTGGTGTCTGATGTATTGCACTATGCGATCGCACAAGTCTCTCCACGATCACATAGCTTTAAGTGGGGGGGGGGGTCAGTTTCCTCTATGCGATCGCATAGCACTGTCCGCGATCGCATATGGGTATAGGTAGGTATTGGGGGGGGGTGAGTACTCAGTGCGGTCGCGTCCTTTCTTGTGTGATAAAGAAAGGGGGGCATGGTAGAACTGTGCGATCACAATAGGTATCCCGCGATCGCAGTGCACACAACTCAGTTCCCTAAATGATCGCATTCATCCTTCCGCGATCGCATAAAGTTAATTCGCCCAGTTATTTAAAGTTCCAAAAACAGAACACCCATTACGGGATTTTCACATTTTTCACCATCTTCTTCTTCTCCAAACCCCATAGAGATTTTCAAGCTATTCTTCCACCATAACCACTTGGGTAAGTAATCCTAACTCTAATTTCTTCCATTTTCTTCATTAATCACTGAATTCTAGGCCAAAAACATGAAATTAAAGGGTAGAAATTAGGGGTTTGGGTAGAGTTAGGGATTTTCCAATTATTGAGAATTCAACCTCGTTTTGGGATCGGAGTTCAAAACAAATTATATATTCGGGCTCGTGGGGGAATGGGTGATCGGATTTTGGTCCGAACCTCGCGTTTGGACCAAGCGGGCCCAGGGTCGAATTTTGGTATTTTTGGAAGAATGATGGGAAATGTATAATTAGACTTTGGGATTGAATTATTGAGTTATTATTAATATTATTGAGTCGATTCTGCTTAGATACTATCGTTTCGGAGTTGGATTCGAGAGGGAAAGCAGTGCTAGAGGCTTGATTTTGAATTTTTGGAGCCGAGGTAAGTGTTTGGCCTAACTTTGGTGAGGGAATAAGTATTGAGTCGTATGTTCTACTTGTGTTATCATGTTCAATGTATATGTGAGTTGACGAGTACCTATGCATTATTTGTCAAGCATTCCCGTGAGTCTAATTGGTGAATTACCTGTTATTATTCCGATATTTATTGTGCTTTGAAGTGGTTTCCTTTATAAAGTTGTTGAATTGCTGAGAATATCTGCTTAAGTACTTGTGACATGATATTTCAGTCGAGAACTCAATTCATTACGTTATGTACTTGTAAGAGATTGGTTATAGCTGAGTTCCTTGCCGGGCATTGTTATTATTTTGGTTGATGACTTGCCTCTGCTGGGTGGTTTTGAAGTGAATTTCATATTGTTAAATTCCTTGCCAAGTTGTTAATTGTTTGCTTATTTGGGCGAGGAAGAGTGTAAAGCACGAAAGGTGATGCCGTGTATTCATCTCATTCATTTCATACATTGCATAGTGAGGAAGAGAGTAAAATCACGAAGGGTGATGCCGTGCCACGATTTACATTGATTTTATCTACACATTGCATTGTGAGGACGAGAGTAAAAGCATGAGGGGTGATGGCATGCCATTATTTATATCACTTTCATTTACATTGCATTGTGAGGACGAGAGTAAAAGCACGAAGGGTGATGTCGTGCCATTATTTATATTGCTTTCATTTACGCATTGCATTGTGAGGATGAGAGTAAAAGCACGAAGGGTGATGCCGTGTACATTTTGTTTGAGTTACTATTTCGTGTTGTCTTGGCTCGTTTGCACTATTGTTTGTTCAGTTATTTGTATTTTCTTCTCACTTGTTACCCCATTACTTGTCCTCGTATTACAGTGCTTAATTGCTTATTCCTTGCTACCTTCTTTGGTATATATTGTAGAACTGTACAGGTAAATTGTTGTTGTCGTGTCTAGCCTCATCAGTACTTCGCCGAGGTTAGGCTCGGCACTTACTTAGTACATGGGGTCGGTTGTACTGATGCTACACCTGCACTTCTTTATGTTGTGCAGATTACGCAGCCGAATCCTATGGACATCATTAGAGGGAGTATCCTTCAGTCCAATTCAGACGACACCGAGGTAGTTCTGCATGCGTTTGTGGATCTCGGCGTCACTATCTATCTTTCATTCTGTCATCTATGTGTTTCCAGACAGATATATCATTTTATTTTAAACTGTTGTCTTTAGCTAAATCTTAGACTGGTTCGTGAGGTTGTGACTCTATTTCTGGCTTTTGTACTTAAAGGGATTTCTTCGTTATTGGCTATTGTTATTTAGATTTTTGTTAAGCTTCCGCATTTTATCTCAATTATCTAGTCAGTATTTATTAGTTTCACTTGTTAATCAATCAATGCAGTTAACACGTTGGCTTGTCTTGCGGGTGCAACGTTAGGCGCCATCACGGCCGGAAGGTGAGATTTTGGGTTGTGACACTTGTCCGCTTCTGCGGGCTCGCACCTGTGGTTCCCTATCCGCAGGTGCAGAAACACCAGAAAGTTTCACACCAGCAACTCCAAAATGCCAAAAATCATGATGTTACCCATCCGAACTCAACCCGAGGCCCTCGGGACCCCAACAAAAAATACAAACAAGTCATAAATGATCACCCGGACTTAGTCGAACTCTCGGAACACCCAAAATAACATCGAAACACCAATTCAACCTATGATTCAAGTCTAAAGATATTCAAACATCCGAAATTCGCCAACGATGCTGAAACTAACCAAACCTCGTTCGAATGATATGAAAATTTTCACACACATCAAGAATGACTCTACGAACCTGTTTCAACTTCCGGAATTTTATTCGGACCCCGATAGCCTATTTTCACTGCCGACCGAAAATCGCCAAAAAATAACTTTCGCCAATTCAAGCCTAATTCTACACCGGAACTCAAAAATACATTCCGAACAACTCCTAAGTCCCAAATCACCTAACGAAGCTATCCGAGCCATAAAATATGCATTCCGAGGTTGTTTACCCAATAGTCAACTTCTAGTTGACTTTTCTAACTATAAGGCCAACTTAAGAGACTAAGTGTCTCATTTTTTTCACCATGATCACTCTGAACCCGAGTCAACCAACCCAACGCTATATAAAAGAGAGAACCACACAAGCAATGAAACTGAAATGGGGGAAACGGGCTAAACTTCCGAAATGACCGGCCGGGTTGTTGTCATCAATATAATATTCACCATTGTAATCTTATTCAATTTCGCAGATAAACAGTTTCATAGTTAGTAATATTTTCTTTGTTGCATCGCTCCATCTTATCTTTGTTTTTCATTTTCTCTGAGGACCCACCAATTTTTAGAACACATAAAATTATGAAAGATATAACTTCTTAAATATTTCAAATTATAGGATTCCCTTCAGGAAATAATGCTACTCCAGTTGGTCCTTGCCGTTATGACAGCTCCCTAGGTAAATTATAACTTTTGTGACTTATGGTTATCAATTTGTATCTTTTAGTCTTTGTCTCCGCTGCGTCCCTAGGTGTGTGAATTTAGGTGTGAGTTTTATTTCCTATGCTTGTGCATTTATTTATAGAACATCTCTCCTAAAAAATTACTCCTTAAAGGAATTTAGGTGTGAGTTTTATTTCCGATTCATGATTGCTCCTTTGAAGGATTCATTTAATTTCCAGTAGCACCTATAACTACATTTGAGAAGCCTAAAGCTACATCCAGCATTACCCTTCTCACCCCTAATAGTCACATAGCAAGCAATCTTCTGATTCCATAGGATCACACATTAATTATATAGCGACACAAACATGCAACATAACTCAATACCTTAAAGAAGACGGAAGACTGATCACTTATTTGTTCCAACACCTTCATTGAAGACCAAAGAAAAAGGAATCAGATTAAACAAAATGACACACAGTTATCCGGTGCAAGAAGAAAATGGTGCTTATAATTCTAAAGACCTGGTTTCCCACTTGAAGAGTTGGACAGTTGAACCAGAAGAGGACGTCGGAGAAGGGACGGGCCTCAACAACAGAACAAAAGGATACCAAATCTCTCTCAATTAATTCAGTATCTACAATAATGTTACCAAATCCCAAATCCCAAATCCTGCAAAATTGAAGCATGTCAGAATAATTTCTAAAGGATATAAACAAAAATAATCATAAAATATTTATTAAAAAAAGTCATTATCACTCACTCAAAAAAGAATATACATAAATAAATTTCAGAATTTTCTTATTTAATCATCTGCTTCCACCCGGTCCAATCAGTATCATCAAACCCATCCTCCTCTTCCGATGTTTCCACAATTATATCATGTGAATTTTATGCATTAGATGGAATATCAATGATATCAACGGGTA
Source organism: Nicotiana knightiana (assembly GCA_005239525.1). Taxonomy (NCBI): domain Eukaryota; kingdom Viridiplantae; phylum Streptophyta; class Magnoliopsida; order Solanales; family Solanaceae; genus Nicotiana; species Nicotiana knightiana. Next base: position 32,542 of record ML425172.1, read on the forward strand.
CATCTTCTCTTGACCATCTAATGTCAACATCATGTAATCTGGATGAGGAGCCAATGTCGTTATTAGGTTCCCTCCAAAATGTGTCTCCAATATTGGGATAGTTCTCTTCCTCCAGATCATACAAATCAACAGGTACTTTGCTCCTCGCATAATAAACATCTTTCTCAATTGGATCCTCCACATAAAAAACTTGATAAACTTGTGATGCCAACAAAAAAAGGTCATCTATACTGCATAATCTATTGAAGTACACCCGAGTTAACCAATAATCATCTATTTCATTACGAAACCAATCACACCTAAACAATACAATACTAAAACAACACCAATAATCAATCTCAATGATATCCTGAATTGCTCCATAATAGATAACCTCTCCATCGATGAGATTTTGGTCCCTAGCACTAGCAAAACTAACTTTTGTTACCTATAAAGTCACTCCACTATTTTGAGTCTTGCATCAGGAATCCCGTTCTTTGGTATGAATTCGGTATCCATTAATAAAATATGCCGTATATCTTTTGGCTATAATATTAGGTCCTTTGTCTAGACATCTTAAAAAATATGGCACTATAATATTTTTAACTTTCTCTTTAAACCAATTGTTGAATTCCCAACTATGATCCCTCGTTCTTACCCATACATTTGATCTACTATGATTAACAATTAAATTCTTATGTTCCCTGAAATCAAGAACATTTCAAGTTTAATCATATAATTAAAAAAAAGCGATAAACTCTTCCATTTGTTCATCTCCAGTATTGAACAGAGCATATCGATGTGCCTCAAAGCATACCTGCGAATCCACGAGAAAAATACTTTTTTCTTACTTCAAATTGGATGGCCTATACTAGGGAATATAGGTGACAAATTTTGAGAGCACTCATCATCCAAAGTTTGGTACCTACTAAATTTTGTCTTCACGCCATCACGCAGATATCTCAAACAAAAAGTCAAGCACTCATCGGCCAAAAACCTCTCTACTATTGACGCTTTTGGACTAGATCGATTACGTACAAACGCCTTGTACTTAAATAGGTTTCTCTCAATGGGATACATCCAACGGAGATGCGCCCGATCCCCAAGCTTAATTTCATTCACCAAATGAATAGGCAAATGTAGCATTATGTTAAAAAATGTTGGATGAAAAATCTTTTCAAGCTCGCATGTTATTTCAACAATTTCAGACTGCATTGTTTCAAGATCTCTTCGCCGTATGACCTTACTACATATATCTCTAAAAAAAATTCCAATCTAATCAAAGCAATGAAACATTCTTGGGAAACACTTTTCTAACAGCAACCTCGAGCAAGTAATGCATTATAAAATGAGCATCATGACTCTTGTACCCTGATATTTTCATCTCCTTTACTTGCAGGCGTTCTGAAATATTCAAAGCACACCCTTTTGGTAATTTAGTATTTTTCATGACAATATAAAATAAACTTTTCTCTTTTGGTTTCATGTAGAAACAAGATTTAGCTAGACTTGTACTTCCATTACTATTTATTTTTGGTTGTAGCTCCTTTCGTATCCCCATTTCTTTTAAGTCATTGTGAGATTTTTCATGATCCTTTAATTTTCCATCTATTTCTAATAAAGTCCCAAGAAAACTATCACATATGTTTTTCTCGATGTGCATCACATCAAGATTATGCCTCAACTTGTTATGCACCCAATATGGAAATTAAAAAAAAATAGATCTCTTTTTCCACGGACCCTTATCACTCCGAGGCCTTTTTAGTGCTCTTTCCAAAGATATTGTTGAATTCAAGAAGCTCTTCAAACACTACTTCACCCGACAAAAGAGCAGGTGCAGGTCTATGCTCCTCCTTACCATCAAAAGACTTCTTATCTCTTCAGAATGGATGATCACGAGGCAAAAATCTTCGATGACCCAAGTAACACATCTTATGACTATGTTTGAGATATTGAGAACATGTGTCATAATTGCAAGTGGGGCATGCTAATCTCCCCTTAGTGATCTATCCTAAAAGAGTTACTAATGCTGAAAACTCACTAACTATCCACAATAAGGTAGCACACATTTAGAAAGTTTGGTTGTTTTCAGCATCAAATGTGTCTATCCCAGTTTCCCATAGTTCCTTTAATTCTTCAATTAATTGTCGTTGGCACACATTTATCTCATTTCCTGGAGATGATAGACCTGTAATGATCATAGACAATATTATATACTCTAGCTTCATGCAAATCCATGGTGATAAATTATAGTTCATTAACAAAACAGGTCACGCTCTATGACAAATGCTCATGGTCCGAAACGGGTTGAAATCATCCCTTGAAAGACCCAATCTAACATTCTGAGGATCTCTAGAGATGTCTGGATGTAAAGAATCAAAATCCTTCCAAGCTTCCCCATCAGCAGGATGTCTTATATTCTTATCATTGGGTCGTTCATTAGCATGCCATCTCATTGCAGCAGCCGTTTCCGGACACATGAATATCCTCTGAAGCCTAGGCTTTAAAGGAAAGTACCTTAAAACCTTTGCAGGGATTTTAGAGCTTACTTTAGTTAAAGGATCAACACTGTTCCATCTTGAAGACCCACACATAGAGCAATTATCGGCATTCACATTTTCTTTTCAAAATAACATACAATCATTAGGGCATGCATGTATTTTTTCTTAATGAAGAGCAAAATCTTTTATCATATTCTAGCCTTGTTGAAAGATTCTGGTACCTGAGCAAAGGGAAATTTCTTTTTTTATCAACTATAACAAATCTGAGAAAACCACATTACTCAACCCATGAAAGGATTTAAGCAAGTACAACCGATTAATGAAACTCAGTTTACTGAAATTTTCACACCCTGGATATAACTCTTGTTTTCCTTTCTCCAGTAATTTCAAAAACTTCTTTGCATCTTCAGATAGTCTTTCCCCAACTCCTTCTTCATCTCCTGCTTGACCCTCTATATTTCTAAATATATCAAGAAGTAGTCCATCAATATCGCCATGCATGGTAGAACCTTCATCATCATTGCTTGGATGAGATGTATTTCTCGAGGAAAATCCTTACCCTTGGAAACCCATTTGGTATAACCATCAACAAATCAATTAACAACCAAATGATCCTCCACCACATTTCTATAATACCAATAGCGAGTCATGCACTTTTTGCAAAAGCATAATATTTCATTTCCTTGGGCGGTTCGTTGAAATACTTTATCAAGAAAATTATTTACTCCATAGATATACTCATCCGTCCATCTTAGGTGATTCATCCAACTTTTATCACCGTAATCCATAATGATCCTATATAACATATTCAAATCACCAAAATTAGTATTCAAGATAAGCAAAGTTAACTTTTATCCATATAAATCCCCTGCCACAGAAAACATTGACACATAGAAGACCTAATAAAACAACTTAAGTTCATACACTCTACTAGAAGCCTATTTAATAAGATATCACCAATTTCAAAAAGATAGATCATGTAAAGAAGGACTTTTTAATAGGATAATTTCATTAAAAGTGAAAAATTGGACTTGATCACTATATCTAAAATCATATCCATTAATAAACACACATATACATAGAGCATATGGCTTATCGAAAGAATAAAATAAAGGGGTTGAATAAGTCATATTAGAATGGACAAGCAATTCTAAATTTTAAACTAAATCGATTGACACAACTACTTTTGTACTAATTCTAGAACTTTGCAATGAATCAGTTAGAACTATAGTCTGACTTGCAATTTCAAAATGCATCTAGGAACTGAGTGGAATTGTCCCTACCAGGAAGAAGCAATTTATTGTAAAAAAACAAGTAATAAGGTACTCGAGTTTTATGAGAAAATGCATACTGAAAATAAGTTTGTAAATATTATTCTAGGTCTATTAATATGGTGGAATCCATATATGTCTTATGCAATTGATTTTCAATTTATGTTTACATGTACTTTTTGTGTCTTATGAACAATAGTTTCGTTGCGGCAATTCTGCTGCAATTTGATTTTGAAATTTTCAAACACAAATAACTACTTAACACTTACTCGACTAGACATAATTGAAAAATCAGCAAGGATACAATAACGAACACAACCAGAAGCTCTACAGAACAATAAAAATTGTTAAATACCAAGGAAATAATAAAGAACATACCTCTATAGACACGAAAAGAAGATTCTCAGAGGTATATCTAAATAGAAATTGGACCCTAATAAAATATGACATGACAAGAAGATATACATAAGAATAATCAAAGTGTCTTTAAATTTTTGTCAATTAAATTTGTGTGTGATAGTGGCTGAATTCTTTAATACGTATTTCTACGTGTCACTAATTATTGTTAAACTGTTATTCTTATAATGATTTTAACTTCTTTAAATAATAGTATCCTAAATGTTTTTAGTTTATATATAAGGATGCAAAAGTGTTCTAAAACTGTACAGTCTAGTACACTCTTTTTTTTTTTTCCAATTGATTTATAAGCACCAGGTGCACAAATAGTTGTTTTCATGATTCTTATTTAAAGAATAGTCGAAGTTTACAAAGTTTTTAAAGTTTAACCACCTCCCAATGTAACTTCAAACTTCAAACTAAGTGCACAACTAAGAGTCTAAATTTTGAATGCAGAGCCTAAGTTCAAACCTGAATGTCTAAAATTTTGCTTTTGGCAATTCAAACTTCATGTGATGACCCAAAGGGTCATCTTATGAATTAAGAATCCGTTCCAGACTTATTAGTCTTAAAAAGACTAATTTTAATTACCTCTATTTACGTGCATAGTTCGAGCGTGATTCCGGAAAGCTTTTATGTGAAAATATGAGAAATAGTAATTTTTTAAAATTAAAAATTTAGTTTTAGTTTACTTTGGTAAATATTTTGAGTAAATGGACCCGGATATATGTTCCAACGATCCCGGGAGGTCCGCAGTAAAATATGGGACTTGGGCGTATGTCCGGAATTGAATTCCTAGGTCTCTAGCCTTAGAAACAATTTTTGAAGAAAATTATTGTGCTGGTTGTTACAAGAAATAAAGAAATAAAATAATAGGTGAAATTAGTGGTGTCGGGACCGTAGTTTGATTCCGGATCCCGGAACAAGTTTGTTGTGATATTTATGTCTTATTTGAGAAGTTTGATGAGAATCAGAGTTGATTTGACGTGACTTGGACGCCCGGTTTAAAAGTTAGAAATTTGAGTGTTCTTGAGAAAATCTTTAGTTTGAGGTTAAATTTGTAGTGTTGATGTTATTTTGACGATTTGATCGCACGAGCAAGTCTGTATGATATTTTTAGACTTGCGTGCATGTCAGGTTTGGAGCCCCGAGGTTTCGGGTGAGTTTTGGGTACGCTACGGAGTGTATAGACTTTGAAAAACATCTGCACAACTGATGTCTGGTGTTGGCAGGCCTCTGATCTCGCAATTGTGAGATCAGGCTTCGCAAATGCGAAGTCCTGGGCCAGTCTCAAATCTCGCAAATGCGAGTTTTTTGGCCGCAAATGTGAACTTCCCATATGTCGCAAATGTGATGATTGCCAAAATCCGAAGGGTTCGCAATTGCGAACCCCTGATCGCAATTGCAATACCCGCAGCCTGTTAAAACAGATTTTTGAAGGGATTTCACCTATTTTTCAATTCTCGCAAACCCTAAACCTCCATAGGCAGTTTTCCAAAGACCCAAACTTCTCCAAATCATTGGTAAGTGATCTCTAACTAATTGCTTTCAATCCTTAACAAGTTAACCTCGAGTTTAGACCAAGCGGGCCCGAGGTCGATTTTCATATTTTGACCCAATTATGATTATATTCGAGCGCATTGAAGCCCAATTCTAAAGGAAAAGCAGTGCTTGAGCAGTAAGTGGCCGGTAAATTCGAGGTAAGTGTTGTGTCTAACTTTAGTTTGAGGAAATAGGTATTGTGTGACTACTTGTTACCTGTTTTGTTGCTAAATCCAATGTATAGGTGAGGTGACGAGTAACTATACATTGTGGTCAGGTCATAACATGCGAGTGAAAGTAAATTCTTGTTATTTTGGTACTTGAAAGCCTGTTACTTGTGATTATCGTTGTTGATGCAATGTGGGAAGTTTGGTACCCGGTTCCACCATGATGGATACTATTGTGAATATTGAATTGACATTGAAATGATAAATGAAAATATAAACTATGATGAATTATCGATTTCCTGCTAAATTCCTCTTTGTATGTTGATAATGATTATGTGATTGGTAAGGAGGAGTGTAAAGCACGAAGGGTGATGCCGTGCATGATCCAATATATTCTATTGTGAGGCAGAGTGTAAAGCACAAAGGGTGATGACGTGCCTTAATGAAATACATTGCGAGAGTAAAAGAACGAAGGCTGATGCCGTGTATGCTTATTTATAATATGGGGAGGATGAGAGTAAAAGCACGAAGGGTGGTGCCGTGCGAGTTCCATTTCTATTCTTATTGATTTAAATGATTGTTGATTACTGTTTATGGTTGTCTTGTTGTTTTTCTCACCCCTTATGTTAAATTACCCATAGCATGATCTTTTCCCATTATTTGATATAATGTTAACTCTTTAATTGCTATTATTGCTTCTAGATTTATACATGTCCAGGTTTTATGTGGTGTCCTGTCCTAGCCTCTTCACTACTTCGCCGAGGTTAGGCTCGGTACTTACTCAGTACATGGGGTCGGTTGTACTGATACTACACTCTGCACTTCTTGTGCAGATCCAGGTACTGGTCAGAGCTGATTCTTTGAGCATAGTTGAGTTTTTACGCGGAGACACGAGGTAGATATGCTGGCGTTCGCAGATTCCGAAAGTCTTCCCTTATTTATTTAGATACCGTTTTATTTCATTCTAAACAGAGACATATTTCTTTCAGCCCATTTATTTGTAGTACTCTTTACTAGTTCTTGAATTTTTACACCAGACCCTTGGTAGTTATACATTTTAGTATTAGTTCGTGGTTCGTATTATTATTTCAAATGTTATTCATGAAGTCACTTATTGGGAACTATCAGATTTCCTGTTTATTTTAATTGTCCTATTGTGTTAAGTAAATTTTTAAAGGAAATGGTTTGTGAACTTCTAATATTGGATTGCCTAGCAAGTATTGTGTTAGGCGCCATCACGATCCCGTGGGTTGGGAATTTTGATCGTGACAAGTTGGTATCAGAGCACTAGGTTACCTAGGCCTCATAATTCACAAACAAGATTAATAGAGTCTGAGGGATAGGTACGGAGATGTCCGTACTTATCTCTCAGAGGCTATGAAGTTAGGAACAAATTCATTTTATTTCTACTCTCCCATGCGATCCTTGATATCTCAAAAAAATAAAGAAAAAATTTACTAATTGAACTCTTCTATTCTCTCGCAGATGGCGAGAGTACGTGCTTCCTCTTCCGCTGACCAACAATCCGGTCCTCCAGCAGTAGCATCAGCTCCTATTAGGGGCAGAGGCCGAGGCAGGGGCAGGACTTAGCCCGTTGCTCATACTGCAGCCCCAGCTGCGGAGCCCCAGGTTGAGATTGATGAGGGGGCTCCAGCTAAGACCGTTCAAGCTGGACCAGCTCAGGTCCTAGAGGGGTTCATTTCTACCTCCGTGCTTCAGGATGCTTTGGTCCGAGTAGTGTGCCTTATCGAGAGTGTAGCCCAGACTAGCGCAATCCCTGTTGCAGCAGCCGTCTCTCAGGCTGGAGGAGGGGTCCAGACTAATTCTACCCACACTACTAATCAGACTACTCCTCAGGTCCAGACCCCAGCAACCAAACCATTTGGGGTAGTTCAGATCGTTGTTGCAGCCCCGGTTGCTGATGGGGAAGCTATGACTTCCGATTCTTTGTGGAGACTGGACAGGTTCATCAAGCTTTTCCCTGTTCACTTCAGTGGTGCTACTTCAGAGGATCCGCAGGAATATCTGGACAACTGTCATGAGGTTCTTCGTAATATAGGTATTTTGGAGACCAATGGGGTCGACTTCTCCGTGTTTCAGATGACTAGTTCCGCCAAGAAATGGTGGAGGGATTATTTGTTGACTAGACCAGCTGGGTCACCTGCTCTGACTTGGAATCAGTTTTCTCACCTCTTTTTGGAGAAATTTTTGCCTATTACTACTAAAGAAGAGAAGTGTTGTCATTTCGAGCGTCTTCAGCAGGGCGGCATGACAGTTACCCAATATGAGAACCACTTTGTGGATTTGGCTCGGCATGCTATTCTTTTGTTACCCACACATAGAGAGAGAGAGAGAGAGTTAGGAGATTTATTGAGGGCCTTGCTCAACCCATCAGGTTGCAGATGGACAAAGAGACGGGGGATGAGATTTCTTTTTAGGACGCGACCAATGTGGCCAGGAGAGTTGAGTTGGTTCTTGGGATGGGAGGTCAGGGGTCAGACAAGAGACCTCGCCATTCCGGTGGATTCAGTCAGTCAGACGTCCCAGGGGCCCCAGGTGGCCGTGGCTCTCATTTGCCTTATTTCGATCAGTCAACCCCTATTGATGCACCTCTTCTCCAGAGCTTTCAGGGGGTGGGGGTTATGGAGGTCGATAGGGTCAGTTTGCCGGCCAGCGCTCTCGACAGCCAAGGTCTTCTTATACTTGTAGTGACCCGAGGCACATTGTTAGGTATTTCCCACATGCGTCGGATAATTCTCAGAACCAGAATTCTCGTGCTATAGTTCCGGCACCAATTGTAGCACCACCTCCCCAACCAGCTAGGGGTAGGGGTTGGGTAGCTAGAGGTAGAGGTCAGAATGCTAGAGAGGAGGCCATCCCGTTAGAGGTAGAGGTCCACCTGTCAGGGGTCCTCCCAGTGACATAGTTAAGGGTGGTAGGGCCTAACCCCGATTATATGCATTTCCAGCCAGATACGAGGCAGAGTCCTCCGATGCAGCTATCAAAGCTACCATTTCAGTGGTGCCTAGAAGGTTACAACGAGAGATTATGGTGTTTTGAGGATGCAGAGTCGTATATGTGTGCCTAATATTGATGAACTTCGTGAGTTGATCCTTGAGGAGGCTCACTGTTCTAAGTATTCTATTCACCCGGGTGCTGCCAAGATGTACTGAGACTTGCGACAACACTATTAGTGGAGAAGGATGAAAAAGGGTATTGTTGCTTATGTGGATCGTTTTTTGAATTGCCAATGTGTGAAATATGAGCATCAAAGACCCGGTGGTTTACTTCAGCAGATAGAGATTCCGGAGTGGAAGTGGGAGAGTATCACTATGGACTTAATTGTTGGGCTCCCACAGACTCAGAGGAAGTTCGACGCCGTTTGGGTTATTGTGGATAGGCTGACTAAATCAGCACATTTCATTCCAGTGGAAATTACTTATACTTCGGAGCGGTTGGCAGAGATATATATTCGAGAGATTGTTCGCCTTCACGGTGTGCCCGTGTCTATTATTTCTGATCGAGGTACGCAGTTTACCTCGCACTTTTGGAGGGCAGTTCAGCGAGAGTTGGGTACAAGAGTTTAGTTGAGCACATCATGTCATCCTTAGACAGACGGTCAGTCCGAGCGTACTATTCAGATCTTGGAGGATAAGCTTCACGCTTGTGTTATTGACTTTGGAGGTTCTTGGGATTAATTCTTTCTGTTATTAGGGTTTTCCTACAATAATAGTTATCAGTCGAGCATTCAAATAGCTCCCTATGAGGCATTATATGGTAGACGGTGTAGATCGCCTATTGGGTGGTTTGAGCCGGGGGAGGCTCGGTTATAGGGTACATACTTAGTTCAAGAGGCCTTAGATAAGGTCAAGGTTATACAAGACCGAATTCGTGAACCTCATTCTAGGCAAAAGAGTTATGCCGACCGTAAGGTTCGTGATGTGGCATTCATGGTTGGAGAGAGAGTATTACTTCGGGTATCGCACATGAAGGGTGTCATGAGATTTGGGAAGAAGGTCAAATTGAGCCATAGGTATATCGGACCATTTGATATTCTTGATAGAGTGGGGGAGGTAGCTTATAGACTTGTGTTGCCTCCAGGATTATCCTCAATTCATCCGGTATTTCATGTATCTATGCTCCGGAAATATCATGGTGACCCGTCCCACGTGTTAGATTTCAGTTCTGTCCAATTGGACAAAGATTTGACTTATGAGGAGGAGCCCGTAGTCATTTTAGACTGGCAGGTCCGTCAGTTGAGATCAAAGAGTTATCGTTCAGTTCGAGTTCAGTGGAAAGGTCAGCCTGTTGAGGCTGCTACTTGGGAGTCCGAGTCGGACATGCAGAGTAGATATCCACACTTGTTTTCCAGTTCAGATAATTTTCTATGTCCGTTCGAGGACGAATGTTTGTTTTAGAGGTGGAGATTGTGATGACCCAAAGGGTCATCTTATGAATTAAGACTCCGTTCCAGGATCATTAGCCTTAAAAATAAGAATTTTAATTACCTCGATTTTAACTCCCCATATGTGGCAAATGAGACATTTTCATTGCATTTTCCATGACTGCCAAAATCCGAAGGGTTCGCAATTGCGAAACCCTAATCGCAATTGTGATACCCGCCGCCTGTTAAAACAGATATTTGAGGGGATTTTCACCCATTTTTCAATTCTCTCAAACCCTAAACCTCCGTAGGCGATTTTCCAAAGACGCAAACTTCTCCAAATCATTGGTAAGTGATCTCTAACTAATTCCTTTCAATCTTTAAAAACTTTTAACAAGATTTCAACAAAAAAATTTAGAGTTTTGATGGTAAAAATTAGGATTTTTGGGTAGAACTTAGGAATTTCAAAATTTGGGGATTTAGACCTCGAATTAAGGTTGGATTCCAAAACCAATTATATATCCGGGCTCGGGGGAGAATGGGTAAACGGATTTTGGTCCGAACCTCGAGTTTAGATCAAGTGGGCCCGGGGGCGATTTTCATATTTTGATAAGAAAAGATAGGAAAACCATAGTTTTTCATTATAGATAATACCTTTAGCAATAATTAACGATATTTAACCCAATTGTGATTAGATTCGAGTGAGTTGAAGCCCAAGTCTAAAGGAAAACCAGTGCTTGAGCAATGAGTGGCCGGTGAATTTGAGGTACGTATTCTGTCTAACCTTAGCTTGAGGGAATAGGTATTGTGTGACTACTTGTTACCTATTTTGTTGCTAAATCCAATGTATAGGTGAGGTGAAGAATACCTATGCGTTGTGGTCAGGTCATAACATGCGAGTGAAAGTAAATTCTTGTTATTTTGGTACTTGTAAAACCTATTACTTGTGATTATCATTGTTGTTGAAATGTTGGAAGTTTGGTACCCGGTTCAACCATGATGGATAATATTGTGAATATTGAATTGATATTGAAATGATAAATGAAAATAGAAACTACGATGAAATATCTTACGAAATTCCTCTTTGTAGGTTGTTAATGATTATGTGATTGATAAGGAGGAGTGTAAAGTACGAAGGGTGTTGACGTGCATGATCCAATATATTCTATTGTGAGGAAGAGTGTTAAGCACGAAGGTTGATGCCGTGCCTGAATGAAATACATTGTGAGAGTAATAGCACGAAGGGTGATGACGTGTATGCTTATTTATGATATGGGGAGGATGAGAGTAAAATCACGAAGGGTAGTTCCGTGCGAGTTCCTTTTCTCTTCTTATTTCTTTAAGTGATTGTTGATTACTGTTTATGGCTAGCTTGTTTTTTTTCTCACCCCTTATGTTAAATTCCCCATAGCATGATCCCTTCCCATTATTAGATATAATGTTAACTATTTAATTGCTATTACTGCTGGTAGTATGTTTATACATGTCCAAGTTTTATGTGGTTTCCTGTCCTAGCCTCGTCACTACTTTGTCCAGGTTAGGCTCGGCACTTACTCAGTACATAGGGTCAGTTGTACTGATACTACACTCTCCACTTCTTGTGCAGATCCAGGTACCAGTCAGAGCTGATTCTTTGAGCATAGTTGAGTTTTTACGCGGAGACACGAGGTAGATCTGCTGGCGTCCGCAGATTCCTAGAGTCTTCCCCTATTTATTTAGATACTGTTTTATTTCATTCTAAATAGAGACATATTTCTTTCAGCCCATTTATTTGTAGTACTCTTTAGTAGTTCATGAATTGTTACACCAGACCCTTGGTAGTTATACATTTTAGTATTAGTTCGTGATTCGTATTATTATTTAAAATGTTATTCATGAAGTCACTTATTGGGAAATATCAGATTTCCTATTTATTTTAAATTTTCTTATTGTTTTAAGTAAATTTTTAAAGGACATAGTTTGTGAACTTCTAACATTGGCTTTCCTAGTAAGTATTGTGTTAGGCACCATCACGATCCCGTGGGTTGGGAATTTGGGTCGTGACAAGTTGGTATCAGAGCACTAAGTTTCCTAGGTCTCACAATTCACGAACAAGCTTAATAGAGTTTGAGGGATCGGTAGGGAGATGTCGTACTTATCTCTTAGAGGCTATGAAGTTAGGAACAAACTCATTTTATTTCTACTCTGCTTCCGATCCTTGATATCTCAAAAATAAAATTACTGATTGAACTTTTCTATTCTCTCGCAGATAGTGAGAACATGTGCTTCCTCTTCCGCCGACCAACAATCCGATCATCCACCAGCAACATCAACTCCTATTAGGGGCAGAGGTAGGGGTAGGACTCAACCTGTTGTTCATACTGCAGCCCCAGCTGTGGAGCCCCAGGTTGAGATTGATGAGGGGGCTCCAGCTCAGACCGTTCCAATTGGATCAACTCATGTCCCAGAGGGGTTCATTGCTACCACGATGCTTCAGGATGCTTTGGTCCGATTAGTGGGCCTTATGGAGAGTGTAGCCCAGACTGGCGCTCTCCCTGTTGTAGCAGATGTATCTCAGGCTGGAGGAGGGGTCCAGACTCCTGCTACCCACACCCCTGATCAGACTACTCCACAGGTCCAGACCGCAGCAACCAACCTAGTTGGGGTAGTTCAGACAGTTGCTGCAGCCCCGATTGCTGATGGGGCAGCTATGACTTCCGATGCTTTGTGGATATTGGACAGGTTCATCAAGCTTTTCCCTGTTCACATCAGTGGTGCTACTTCAGAGGATCCTCAGGAATATCTAGACACCTGTCATAAGGTTCTTCGTAATATGGGTATTTTGGAGACAATGGGGTCGACTTCACTGCGTTTTAGATGACTGGTTCCGCCAAGAAATGGTGGAGGGATTATTTGTTGACTAGACTAGCTAGGTCACCTGCTCTGACTTGGGATCTGTTTTCTCACCTCTTTTTGGAGAAATTTTTGCCGATCACTACTAGAGAATAGAAACGTCGTCAGTTCGAGCGTCTTATGTAGGGCAGCATGACAGTTACCCAGTATGAGAATCTCTTTGTGGATTTGTCTCAACATGCTATTCTTTTGTTACCCACAGAGAGAGAGAGATAGAGTTAAGAGATTTATTGAGGGCCTTGCTCAGCCCATCAGGTTGTTGATGGCCAAAGAGACGGGACTGAGATTTCATTTCAGGACGTGACCAATGTGGCCAGGAGAGTTGAGTCAGTTCTTGGGATGGGAGGTCAGGGGTCAGACAAGACACCTCGCCATTCCGGTGGATTCAGTGGTTCCTCATCTAGAGGCGGGAGTACTCAAGGAAGAGGCCATCCTTCCATGCCATTTAATTCACCACTTCAGACGTCCCAGGGGGCCCTAGGTGGTCGTGACTCTCATTTGCCTTATTTCGATTAGTCAACCCCTATTGATGAACCTTCTCTTTAGAGTTTTAAGGGGGTATCCAGGTCGACAGGCTCAGTTTTCCAGCCAGTAGTCTCGACAACCAAGGTCTTGTTATACTTGTGGTGACCCGAGGCACATTACTAGGTATTGCCCTTATGAATAAGATAATTCTCAGAACCATAATTCTCGTGCTATAGTTCCGGCACCAGTTGCAGCACCACCTGCGCAGCCAGCTACGGGTAGGGATCAAGTAGCCAGAGGTAGAGGTCAGAATGCTAGAGGTGGAGGCCGTCCTGCTAGAGTTAGAGGCCAGCCTGTTAGAGGTGGAGGTCCACCTGTTAGGGGTCCTCCCGATGACGTAGTTTAGAGTGGTAGGGCCCAACCCCGATATATGCATTTCCAGCCACACCCGAGGTGGAGTCCTTCGATGCTGTTATCACAAGTACCGTATTAGTTTGTAATAGAGCTGCTTTAGTTTTATTTGATCCGGGGTCTACTTATTCTTATGTGTCATCATATTTTGCCTTATATTTGGTTGTTCGCCGTGACTACTTGAGTGTCCCTGTTTATGTGTCTACACCAGTGGGGAATGTTGTTGCAGTAGATCGTGTATATAGTTCGTGCATAGTCGTTATTGAGGGTCTTGACACTAGTGTAGACCTTTTGCTTCTTGACATGATCAATTTTGATGTCATATTGGGCATGGATTGGTTGTCACCTTATTATGCCATATTAAGCTGTCACGCCAAGTCAGTAACTTTAGCTTTGCCGGGATTTCCTTGGTTAAAATGGAAAGGGAATCCTGGTCATTCTCCCAGCACAGTGATTTCTTATGCCAAGGCTCGTCGCATAGTTGAGAAGGGATGTTTGGCTTATTTGGCTCATATTCGTGATTCTGATGCCGAAATTTCTTGAATAAAGTCAGTTCCTATTGTTCGGGAGTTTCTCGAAGTGTTTCCTGCAGACCTGCCGGGGATGCCACCCGACAGGGATATCAATTTTTGTATTGATGTTGCTCCGGGCACTCAACCCATTTTTTTTCCTCCATACCGGATGGCCCCACCAAAATTGAAAGAACAGTTGCAAGACCTGCTTGATAAGGGTTTCGTCAGGCCTAGTGTCTCTGGTTTTGTTCGTAAATAAGAAGGATGGATCAATGAGAATATGTATAGATTACCGGCAGTTGAATAAGGTTACTATCAAAATATGTATCCATTGCCGAGAATTGATGATTTATTTGATTAGCTTCAGGGTCCCAGTTTGTTTTCAAAAATTTATCTGAGATCAGGCTACCATCAGTTGAAGATTAGGACGTACGATTTTCCTAAGATAACCTTTCAGACAAGGTATAGGCACTATGAACTTTTGGTGATGTCTTTTGGCTTGACTAATTCCCCAGCAGCCTTTATGGATTTGATAAATCGAGTTTTCAAGTCTTATCTGGATTTCTATGTAATTATGTTCATTGATGATATTCTTATATACTCTCGCAATCGGGAGGAGCATGAGCAGCACGTCCGTATAGCACTCCAGACTTTGAGGGATAATCAGTTGTATGCAAATTTTCAAAGTGTGAATTCTAGTTAGATTCAGTAGCTTTCTTGGGTCACATCGTATCAGCCGAGGGTATTCAGGTAGATCCTAATAATATAGAGGCAGTCAAGAACTGGTCTAGACTCACTTCAGCCACGGAAATCAGGAGCTTCTTGGGTTTGGGGGGATACTACCGTCGTTTTGTGGAGGGGTTCTCGTCTATAATAGCCCCGATGACGAGATTGACTCAGAAGGGTGCCCCATTTAAATGGTCGGATGAGTGTGAGGCGAGATTTCAAAAGCTCAAGATAGCCTTGACTTCAGCACCGGTGTTGGTGTTGCCATCAGGTTCAGGATCTTTTACAGTATATTGTGATGCTTCCCGTGTTGGGCTTGGAGCAGTATTGATGCAGGATGGCAGGGTGATTGCATATGCATCTTGGCAGTTGAAAGTTCATGAGAATAATTATCCTGTTCAGGACTTGGAGTTGGCCTCCATTGTTCACACATTGAAAATATTGAGGCACTATCTTTATGGCGTGCCATGTGAGGTTTACACGGATCATCGTATCCTCCGGTACTTGTTCAAGCAAAAGGATCTTAATTTGAGACAGAGGAGATTGCTAGAGTTATTGAAAGGTTATGATGTCACTATATTGTATCATGCAGGAAAGGAGTGGCCGATGCATTGAGCAGGAAGGCAGTAAGTATGGGCTGCCTTGCATTTATTCCAGTTGGTGAGAGACCGCTAGCTTTAGATATTCATACATTGGCTAATCAGTTCGTGAGGTTGGACATTTCCCCCAGCCATGACCTATCTTGTACAGTTGCTCGGTCTTCCTTATTCGAGCATATCAGAGATCGGTCGAATGATGACCCGCACTTGATGGTCCTTAGGGACACCGTTCGGCACGGTGGTGCCAATAAGGTAACAGTGGGAGATGATGGTGTTTTGAGAATGCAGGGTCATATATGTGTGCCTAATGTTGATGGAATTCGAGAGTTGATCCTTGAGGAGGCTCATTGTTCTTAGTATTCTATTCATCCGGGTGCTGCCAAGATGTACCAAGACTTGTGACAGCACTATTAGTGGAGAAGGATGAAAAAATATATTGTTGCTTATGTGGATCGTTGATTGAATTGCCAACAATTGAAATATGAGCATCAAAGACCCGGTGGTTTACTTCAGTAGATAGAGATTCCTGAGTGGAAGTGGGTGTGTATCACTATGGACTTCATTGTTGGACTCCCACAAACTTGGAGGAATTTCGACGCTGTTTGGGTTATTGTGGATAGGCTGACTAAATCAACACATTTCATTCCAGTGGAAAGTACTTATACTTCAGAGCGGTTGGCAGAGATATTTATTCAAGAGATTGTTCGCCTTAACGGTGTACCCGTGTCTATTATTTCTGATCGAGGTACGCAATTTACCTCGCACTTTTGGAGGGCATTTCAGCAAGAGTTAGGTACAGGAGTTGAGTTGAGCATAATATTTCATCCTCAGACGGACGGACAGTCCGAGCGTACTAGTCAGATCTTGGAGGATATGTTTCGCGCTTGTGTTATTTATTTGGGAGGTTTTGGGATCAATTCTTGTCGTTATCATAGTTTGCCTACAATAATAGTTATCAATCGAGCATTCAGATGGCTTCCTATGAGGTATTATATGGTAGACGGTGTAGATCACCAGTTGGGTGATTTGAGCCAGGAGAGGCTCGGTTATTGGGTACAAACTTAGTTCAAGAGGCCTTAGATAAGGTCAATGTTATACAAGACCGACTTCGTGCAGCTCAGTCTAGGAAAAAGAGTTATGCCGACCATAAGGTTCATGATGTAGCATTCATGGTTGGTGAGAGAGTATTACTTCGGGTATCGCCCATGAATGGTGTCATGAGATTTGGGAAGAAGGGAAAGTTGAGCCCTAGGTATATCAGACCATTTGAGATTCTTGATAGAGTGGGGGAGAGCTTATAGACTTGTGTTGCCTCCAGGGTTATCATCAGTTCATCCGGTATTTCATGTATCTATGCTACGGAACTAACATGGTACCCGTCCCACGTGTTAGATTTCAGTTCTGTCCAATTGGACAAAGATTTGACTTATGAGGAGGAGCCGATAGCCATTTTAGACCGGCATGTCCGTAAGTTGAGATCAAAGAGTTATCCTTCAGTTCGAGTTCAGTGGAAAGGTCAGCCTATTGAGGCTGCAACTTGGGAGTCCGAGTCGGACATGCAGAGTAAATATCCACACTTGTTTGCCAGTTCAGGTAATTTTCTATGTCCGTACAAGGACGAATATTTGTTTTAGAGGTTGAAATTGTGATGACCCAAAGGGTCTCATATGAATTAAGACTTTGTTCCAAGCTTATTAGCCTTAAAAGGACTAATTTTAATTACCTCAATTTGCGTGCATAGTCCGGGCGTGAATCCAGAAAGCTTTTATGAGAAAATATGAGAAACAATAATTTTTAGAAGTTAAAATTTAGTTTTAGTTGACTTTGATCAACATTTTGAGTAAACGGACCCGGACCTGTGTTCTTAATGATCCCGGAAGGTTCGCATTAAAATATGGGATCAAAAATTAATTCCGAGGTCCCTAGCCTTAGAAAACAATTTTTGAAGAAAATTGTTGTGCTGGTTATTACAGGAAATAAAGAAATTGGTGTCGGGCCTGTATTTTGATTCTGGAGCCTGGAACAAGTTTCTTGTGATTTAAGTCTTATATGTGAAGCTCTATGAGAATCAGATTTTATTTGATGTGATTTGGACGTCCGGTTGAAAAGTTAGAAATTTAAGTGTTCTTGAGAAAATCTTGAGTTTTGAGGTTAAATTTGTAGTGTTGATGTTATTTTGATGATTTAATCACACGAGTAAGTCCGTATGATGTTTTTAG
The DNA here is from genome assembly GCA_005239525.1 of Nicotiana knightiana. Classification (NCBI taxonomy): domain Eukaryota; kingdom Viridiplantae; phylum Streptophyta; class Magnoliopsida; order Solanales; family Solanaceae; genus Nicotiana; species Nicotiana knightiana. Next base: position 50,606 of record ML425172.1, read on the forward strand.
ACTTGCGTGCATATTTGGTTTGGAGCCCCGAGAGTTTGGGTAGTCTACGAAGTGTTTAGACTTAGAAAATAATCTGCACAGCTGATGTTTGGTGTTGGCAGGCCTCTGATCTCGCAATTGCGAGATCAGGCTTTGCAAATGCGAAGTCCTGGGCCAGCCTCAGATCTCGCAAATGCGAGATTTCTAGCCGCAAATGAAAACTCCCCTTATATCGCAAATGCAACATTTTCATCGCATTTGCGATGACTGCCAAAATCCGAAGGGTTCCCAATTGCGAACCCCTAATCGCAATTGCGATACCCCCATCCTGTTAAAACAGATTTTTGACAGGATTTTCACCCATTTTTCAATTCTCTTAAACCCTAAACCTCCATAGGCTATTTTCCAAACACCCAAACTTCTCCAAATCATTGGTAAGTGATCTCTAACTAATTCCTTTCAATCCTTAACAACTTTTAACAAGATTTCAACAAAAAATCTAGAGTTTTCATTGTAAAAATTAGGGTTTTTAGACCTCAAATTGAGGTCGGATTCCAAAATCAATTATATATTCGGGCTCGGGGGAGAATGGATAAACGGATTTTGGTCCGAACCTCGAGTTTAGACCAAGCGGGCCCGGGGTCGATTTTCATATTTTAATTAGAAAACATAGGAAAACCATAGGTTTTCATTTAAAGTTAATACCTTTAACAATAATTAATGAGGATGAACCCAATTGTGATTAGATTCAAGTGAGTTGAAGCCCATTTCTAAAGGAGAAGCAGTGCTTGAGTAGTGAGTGGCCGGTGAATTCGATGTAAGTGTTGTGTCTAACCTTAGCTTGAGGGAATAGGTATTGTGTGACCACTTGTTACCTGTTTTGTTGATAAATCCAATGTATATGTGAGGTTTTGAGTACCTATACGTTGTGGTCAGGTCACAACATGTGAGTGAAAGTAAATTCTTGTTATTTTGGTACTTGTAAAGCCTATTACTTGTGTTTATCGTTGTTGTTGAAATGTTGGAAGTTTGGTACCCGGTCCCACCAAGATGGATAATATTGTGAATATTGAATTGAGATTGAAATGATAAATGAAAATATAAACTATGATGAAATATCGATTTCCTGCGAAATTCCTCTTTGTATGTTGTTAATGATTCTATGATTGGTAAGGAGGAGTGTAAAGCACGAAGAGAGATGTTGTGCATGATCGAAATATATTCTATTGGGAGGAAGAGTGTAAAGCATGAAAGGTGATGCCGTGCTTGAATGAAATACATAGTGAGAGTAAAAGCACGAAGGGTGATGCCGTGTATTCTTAGTTATGATATGGGGAGGATGAGAGTAAAAGCACGAAGGGTGGTGCCGTGCGAGTTCCTTTTCTATTCTTATTGCTTTAAATGATTGTTGATTACTATTTATGGTTGTCTTGTTGTTTTTCTTACCCCTTATGTTAAATTCCCCATAGTATGATCCCTTCCCACTATTGGATATAATGTTAACTCTTTAATTGCTATTATTGCTGCTAGTATGTTTATAAATGTCCAGGTTTTATGTGGTGTCCTGTTCTAGCCTCGTCACTACTTCGCCTAGGTTAGGCTCGGCACTTACTCGGTACATGGGTTCAGTTGTACTGATACTACACTCTGCACTTCTTGAGCAGATCCAGGTACCGGTCAGAGCCGATTCTTTGAGCATAGTTGAGTTTTTACACGGAGATACGAGGTAGATCTGCTGGCGTCCGCAGATTCTTGGAGTCTTCCCTTATTTATTTAGATACTGTTTTATTTCATTCTAAACAGAGATATATTTCTTTCAGCCCATTTATTTGTAGTACTCTTTAGTAGTGCGTGAATTATGACACCAGACCCTGGGTAGTTATACATTTTAGTATTATTTCGTGGTCCGTATTATTATTTCAAATGTTATTCATGAAGTAACTTATTGGGAATTACCAGATTTCCTATTTGTTTTAAATTATTCTATTGTGTTAAGTAAATTTTTAAAGGAAATGGTTTGTGAACTTCTAACATTGGCTTGCCTAGCAAGTATTGTGTTAGGCGCCATCACGATCCCGTGGGTTGAGAATTTGGCTCGTGACACTTCACATCCAAAAAAATTTCAAAATTTGCTTAGCTTCAAATAAATTTTAGAAATTGAATATGTATTTAATACAGGTGCTAAAAGCATCTACCTGGTACCATTTCTACCCACTCATAGCTGCCAAAATCTCCATTTTGCCACAAGTTATGGAATTCGTAAGATGTAAAGACACTACACAACATATCAATAATGACCATGGGTGTTTAAGGAGTTAGGGATTTACTTGGTCTTTCGTAATCTTTTTAACTAGATCTCAAGAGATAAGAACAAGCAATACAAAAGACTAGAAAAATTAGCTTTGCTTTCGACGGAAACAGAAAAGAGAGGCACAATCAAAGTCACCTAAAAAGTAAATATTATCAAATACTGAACCAGATAAGAATATGAAACAGGGTCTCCTCCATTTTTGGCATACAACTATTCACGCTGTTTTATCTCGCCTCTATAAAGAATTTAAGGATATGGGCAGAAATTGAAATGAAATTCTCTGTTTTTCTCATAATATCAAGAACAAAAAGGGAGAAATTATAGTACAACAAAATCCTAATAGAACTCTAACTTAGATTAAAATCTTCAAAAGAAAAAACTCAGAGCTTTAGTTGTTAAGTTGAACAAGAATTTTTTTTAACAAAGACAAATGAATCAAACAGTTGCATATCTAACAAAATATATAATCAAAACCTATCAATTGTACCAACGTAAAACATAATTTCAATGAAATTAACAATTTTAAGCACAATAAGAAGACATGCACCAGTGTGTTTAATCTCCATTCAATCTCACTATGTGGCTCAAATACTCCAAAAAACAAAAATCAGTTGAATTGGATAATAGCAAACATTAATACTAAAATATTCAAAAATACAACTATCGAATGTGGTTATATAAATTTAAATTAAAAAGAGATTAAAAAAACTTACTTCGATTTATCCCACATCTATCAGTTGCAATTTCTTCCTCAGTAATGGAATCTTCAAATTATGGCTCAACTATTGAGAAATTACAAAAGGAGGTGAGTCGAGAAAATACCCTAAAATTTTGGGACTATTTGAAAACGTGGAGCCTAGATTAATAAAAGGAGATGGTTGTTTCGGGTGGAGGAGATAAAGTTTATGGGTGAAGTCCTTTTTGAGAAGGATGGCTGCATTGCATTGTTTTTAATTTAATTAGGTATAGAAACTTATATTTCATAACTAGTCCATTAATTAAGACAAAAAAAATTATGTAAAAAAAGGGGTTCTAGCGCGAGTTTAACAAAAATTTAGGGGGCCAAAATTTTAGGAGGGAAATAACAACCGTCCCCATTGCATTTTTTTCAAATCCGCGAAAACATATATATTGATTGGCACGGTTAGCATAAGCGTTGCAAAAAACAAAACCCTATGGGAACAGTTTCTAATTAATGGCAATGGTTTTATAGCCAAAGTGTGCTAGTATCACCCATGTAATATTGCGACGATTAGAACCGTTCGAATAACTGATCTGTAGGAACAATTTATGAACCGTTGCAAAAACATTTGTTGCAATAGGCCCATTTCTGGTAGTATTTCTTAGATAGGTATATTCCACCATTCCAGAGGGAAGAGTTGCGGTGTCAGTTTGAGCGTCTCCAGCAGGGTCAGATTTCAATGACCGACTATGAGACGAGATTCTCTGAGTTATCTCGCCATGCACTTATGATACTTCTACTGATGCTGAGAGAGTACTGAGGTTTGTTGCAGGATTGCACTCCGGTATTCAGGCCGCTATGGCCCGAGAGGTCGAGATGGGTACTTCTTATCGGTTGGTTGTGGATATAACTCAGAGGATTGAGGGTTACTGTCAACGAGGTAGAGAGCAGATATAGTGGGACAAGCAGTTCCATTTTTTCTGGAGAGTTTAGAGGTGTCCCGGCTGGAGGCAGAGGTCAGTTCGGGAGGGGTCAGCCTAGCAGGCCAACATATCCAGCATCACCACCTCCTCGGGTTGCTCCAGCGCAACACTATTTCAGTGCTATGCCAGAGAGTTCTTGCCGCCCACCAACTATCCAGGGTTCTTCTAGTGGGTACTCAAGCCCTCAGGGTTCTTCAACCGCCTATTTCAGTGCCATGCCAGAGATTTCATACCGCCCACTAGCTATTCATGAATCATCCGGTGGGTATTCATGCCATCAGGGTCAGACTTCAGGGCAACAGTCCACCGCCCCGAGTGGTTGTTACGAGTGCGGGGATCCTGTCCATATGAAGAGATTTTGTCCTACACTCCGGGGCAAGGCAGTGCAACAGAGTCAGCAACCCATGATTACAACATCAGTAGCAGCACCATCCATCGGGCCGCTCAGAGGGTGAGGGCAGTTGGGTAGGGGCCGTCCTAGAGGTGGAGGCTAGGCAGGTGGAGGTCAGCAAGGTGGCTCTTCAGCCATATTATATGCTTTCCCGACCAGACCAGATACAGTGGCCTCAAATGCCGTGATCACATGTATTATTTTTGTCATTGGTAGGGATTCCTTAGTATTATTTCATTCAAGGTCCACCTATTCATATGTGTCATCTTTGTTTGTTCATTTCCTGGATATTCCTTGTGAGCCCTTGGGTACTCATGTTTATGTGTCCACTCTATTGGGTCATTCTGTTGTTGTGGATCGAGTATACCAGTCCTGCATTGTTATATTCTGTGGCTACAAGACTAGAGCGGATCTTGTACTACTTGATATGACCGATTTTGAGGTTATCCTAGGCGTGGAATGGTTGTCTGCATATCACGCCATCCTTGATTGCTATGACAAGACTGTTACCTTGGCGATGCTCGAGTTGCCTAGATTGGAGTGAAAAGAAGTTATATGCTAAGTTCTCCAAGTATGAGTTTTGGCTAGATTCTATAGAATTCTTGGGGCATGTTGTATCAAAGAAAGGGTATTAAGGTGGATCCCAAAAAGATAGAGGTAGTTCATAGTTGGCCTCGTCCCACTTCCGCGATAGAGATCAGGAGCTTCTTGGGGTTAGCACGTTATTATCGCCGGTTTGTAGAGGGCTTCTCATCTATTGCAGCACCTTTGACCAGATCGACCTAGAAGGGTGCTCCGTTCCGTTGGTCCGATGGTTGTGAGGCGAGCTTCCATAAGCTCAAGACAGCTTTGACTACAACACCAGTTCTAGTGTTTCCTTCCGGTTCGGTGATGTATACTGTGTATTTTGACGCTTCACACATTGCTTTGGGTTGTGTATTAATGTAGGAGGGGCGAGTTATTGCATATGCTTCACGTCAGCTGAAGCCCCATGAGAAGAATTAACTCGTGCATGATTTGGAGTTGGCTGCGATTGTTCATGCTCTTTAGATCTGGAGGCATTATATTTATGAGGTGTCATGTGAGGTTTACACTAATAATCGCAGCTTGCAGCATTTGTTCAAGAAAATGAATCTCAATTTGAGGCAGTGAAGATGGCTTGAGCTACTGAAGGATTATGATTCCACCATTCTTTATCATCCAGGGGAGAATGTAGTCGCAGATGCCTTGAGAAGAAAGGAAGAGAGTATGGATAGCTTGGCATTCATTTCGGTAGAGTAGAGGCCACTAGCTTTGGACATTCAGCCATTGGCTAACAGACTTGTGAGGTTGGATATTTTAGAGGCCAACCGAGTTCTTGCATGCGTCGTTTCTCAGTCTTCACTATTGGAGCAGATCAAGACTCGATAGTTTGATGATCTGCACTTATTGGTTCTCAGGGAGACGGTACTACAGGGTGGTGCCAGGGAGATTACTATCAGTGAGGATCGTGTTCTGCGAATCCTAATGTCGATGTGTTCAGGGAGATTACTCCAGGGTCATCTATGTGTTCCTAATGTCGAGGGCTAGAGGGAGAGGATTCTAGAGGAGGAGCACAGTTCTCGATATTCCATTCATCTAGGTGTTATAAAGATGTATCGTGACCTGAGGCAGCAATATTGGTGGCGGCGTATGTAGAAAGACATAGTTGAGTACGAAGCTAGATGCCTAAATTTCCAGCAGGTTATGTATGAGCACCAGAGGCCAGGTGGCCTACTCCAGCAGATGACTATACCTGAGTGGAAGTGGGAGAGAATTACTATGGACTTCGTAGTTGGGTTGCCGCAGACATTGTGGAAGTTTGATGCAGTTTGGGTCATTATTGATAGATTGACCAAGTCGGCATAGTTCATCCAAGTTGTGAATACGTATGGCCCATATTTATATTCAGGAGATAGTTCAATTGCATTGTGCGCGTGTTTCCATTATATCATATAGAGGCCCTCATTTACTTCGCATTTCTGTAGAGAATTACAGAGTGAGTTGGGGACCCGTGTATAGCTCAGCACAACATTTCATCCATAGACCAACGGGCGGTCAGAGAGGTCAATACAGATATAGGAGGACATGCTCAGAGCATGTATGATTGACTTTGGGGGACAGTGGGATAGATTATTGCTCTTGGACGAGTTTTCTTACAACAACAGTTATCAGTCCAGCATCGAGATGGCTCCATTTGAGGCATGGTCGGCGATCTCATTGTCCCATCGGGTGGTTTGAGCCCAGCAAGGCTACGTTGTATGGTACTGATTTGGTGAAGGACGCCTTGGAAAAGGTAAAGTTGATTCAGGAGTGACTCCGCACAGCACAATCCAGACAGAAGTGTTACGCGGATCAGAAGGCATGGTGATGTATTATTTATGGTGGGAGATAAGGTTATCTTTAAAGTCTCAGCGATGAAAGGGATTATGAGGTTTGGGAAGAAGGGCAAGTTGAGACCAAAGTTTATAGGCCCATTTGAGGTTTTGAGACGAGTTGGATAGGTTTCTTATGAGCTTGCTTTGCCTCCCAGTCTATCGGGAGTTCATCCAGGTTTCCACGTGTCTATGCTCCGGAGGTATCATGCCGACTTATCACATTTGTTAGACTTCAAGACGATTCAGTTAGATGAGAGCTTGGGTTATGAGGAGGAGCAAGTTGCCATTGTTGATAGGCAAGTTCGCTAGTTTCAATTATTGATATGAAAGTTCGCTAGTTGAGGTCCAAGAGGATTTCCATGGTAAAGTCTCAGTGGAGGGGTGTATCGACCTGACCGGTCGTTTTGAGCATTTGCACTTCGCTGGTAGTTTACATCATGAGTAGCTCCGTATGATGTATTATGACTTATGTGAAACATCGGTTTTGATTTTCAAGTTATTCGGAATCGGTTAGGAAGAATGAATTTCATTGTTGAAGCTTTAAGTGGAAAAAGTTGACGAAGTTTGATTTTTAATAAAATTGACTCCAAATTTTTTTTGATGGTTTCGTTAGGTCCAGATGGTGATTTTGGACTCGGACGTATGCCCAGATTTGTATTTGGATGTTTCTAGAAGGTTTCAGCACAAGTGAAAATTGGAAATTTAAAGGGTGAAAAGTTCATAAGTTTGGCCGGAAGTTGACTTTGAGGATATCAGATTCAGATTGCGGTTCATGGGATTGGAATAGCTTCATCATTGCATTTGGGACTTGTATGAAAAATTTGGCTTCATTCTAGGATGATTTGATATGTTTCGGTGCGAGTTTTGGAATATGAAAGTTTAAAGTTCATAGATTTCGATTTGATGTGTGATTCATCATTTTGATGCTGTTATATGTGTTTTGAGGCCTCGAGTAGGTCCGTGTTATGTTATGGGACTTTTTCGTATGATTGGACAGGGTCCCAAGTGGGTCAGGCGTGTTCAGATTGATTTTGGATCATTTTTCTTCATTTTGGCATTGATGTGTTCTGCAATTTTCTGGTGTCCCAGTCCTTCACCGCGTTCGCGTGGCAAGTTTCGCGAACGCGTAGTGTATTTAGATGGCAGTAACATTTCTTCATCGCATTCATGAGTAATGGTACGCATTTTCTTAGTGTTAGGACAAGTCTTCTTCGTGTTGGCGTATAATGGATCACGGACGCGTAGGGTTGAGTTGTGAGCCGGAGCCGGAGGCCTTCTACATTGCATTCGCGTAGTTAGAGCTGTGTTTGTGAGGGTCTGATCCAGTTGTAAGTCGTGTTTGCAAGGTGTTTACTGCGAACGCGAAGTGTATTATGGTGGCAGATTATTTTGTTCATTGCGAACGCAATGGTGTTGACGCGTTCGCGAAAGAAGAAGCCTGGGCAGATTATAAAGTACTCTATTTCGAGGAGTTTCGGCAATTTTTTCATTTTTGGAGCTATGAAGCTCGGATTGAGGCGATTCTTGAAGCAATTTTCACCATATGAATTGGGGTAAGTGTTCTCTACTCGATTTTAGTTATATTTCATGCATCTATATTCGTTTTTAGCTTTTGGTTGATGAATTTTAAAAAGGAAATTAAGGGTTTTGGCCTAAAGTTTCATAATATTAATTTTTGAGTTTTGAACATCGATTTGGAGTCGAAATTGAATGAAATTAGTATGGTTTGACTAATAATTGAATGGGATATCGGATTTTGTGAGTTTTGTCAGGTTCCGAGGTGCTGGCCCAGGTAGGGACATTGGGCCAATTTCGGGCTTTGATTCAAGATTTGATCTTTTATGATCGGGATTGGTTCCTTTTAGCATTTCTTGATGTATTTGAATTGTTGTTGGTTAGTTTCGAGCTGTTTGGAGGTCGGAACGCGTGGGATGGCATATTTGGAGCATCGCTTGGCTTGCTCGATATTGGGATTGGCTCGTTCAAGGTAAGTAACTCTTCTAAACTTGTGCTGAGGGTATGAAACCCCGAAATACGTGTTATGTGATTAGCATTGACGTGACGTACATGCTAGGTGACGAGCGTGTAGGCGTGCACCGTGTGAATTGGGACTCTGGTTCTTCCATGGCACTGTATAAAGGCCCTAGTTTGTTGATATTTGTGTTTTCACCAAGTGATAAAGTAAATGAGCTGTCAATCATGCTAAATATCATGCAGAGTAAGATAGAAGATGACCAATCCCGCCCCATTGGTCTCTTTCCTAGGATCTCGTAGAAAGATAACGAAGTCAGATAGTTCTTTCTTGCTTTCCTTCTATATTTCTTTCTATTTCAAAGCTTGTGCTTTGGTTCTGATCACTGCTTACTTACTTGACTTCCCCCTTTTTTTTTAAGCAAAGAGGAAGGAACTCCATTAATAACTGGCCCTTTTGATCCTTTGGAACAACTCGATGAATTTTTTAGATCGTTTTAGGAGGCCCTAATGACTATAGGTCGAACCTATCCAATTTTTACTGAACCGAGTCGATGTCAAAGAACCCGAACGAGGGCCTTCTCTATGCATTCATGTGCAGCTAGGGGAGTTGTAGGACTGCCGATACTGTTGGGACCCACAATGGTCGTTTCTTGCTGTCATTTCACTGATTTCATTGATATTTTGTACTCAGTCATATTCATGCATTTATATAATATCTCAATCTCAATTGTTATTTATTGATACGTCATATCATTGTTGTAGGGATAATTTCATGACAATGTGAGCCTATGAGTGAGATTGGAGAGATTGATGATTGAGTGAGGTCGGGGGCCTGTTTGTGAGGTTATTGATAACATAGCACATGAGTTGTCCGTGCAGATCATGAAATTTATATTATAGCACGTGAGTTGTCCGTGCGAATTCTGATATGATACTATAGAACGTGAGTTATCCGTGCAACACGTGAGTTTCCGTGTGGATTATAGCGCTTGAGATGTAGGAACCCCTATGGAGTATGTACACCCCCAGTGAGCATAATTGACTATATATATATACATATATATATATATATATATGTATATATATATATATATATATATATATATATATATATATATATATATATATATATATATATATATATATATATGTGTGTGTGTGTGTGTGTGTGTGTGTGGATCTGGCTGCACGCCGCGCCAGTTATTATACAATGCTAAGTGATAGAGCGTGCTGAGTATTGAGCATAGTGAGAAAGGAGGTGAAACAGTGAGATTGAGTACTCTGAGAGTGTGAGTACATGATTCATCTCCTAATTACATGGCAATTGCATGCACACATGACATACATGCATAGAGATTCACTTTTCCTCATGTTATATGGTATCACGTCATTCATGACTTATTGTACACATTGATATGCGACCTTAGAGAGGTATTTTATACCTTGTTATTTGGAAAGAAAATGAAACTTACTCGTACTTTTGGCATTTTTGGTAAGAGATTTGAGATTTTTCACTGAGATACTCGAAAAGCATGACAATTTTCTGGAAGTGTGAACGAGCTGAGCATTTTTACTTCAGAGATACCTCTTTTCTACTTGTATTATGCTGTTATGAACTGTTAGTGAGATATTGGTATTGAACCCGATCTAGTGTTAGCTCGTCACTGCTTTCAACCTAAGGTTAAGTTTGTTACTTACTCAGTACATGGGGTTGGTTGTACTCATACTACAATTTAGCACCTTGCATGCAGATGTTGGCTGCTGGTATTGTTGTGTTCGATGGGAGCTGCATTGAAGATGTAGCTGCATTCCGGTTTAAGCTTCCCTTTGTTCGTGGTATCTTTAGATCTATAAAACTATTTTTCTGTACTTTTCAAACAAACCATGTATTTATTTCATTTCATTTTTGTGAACTCTATTCTTAAAAGCTCATGATTTGTACTACAGTCCTTCGGAGAGGTATAAGATTCAGAAAATTACTTTGTTTAATTGTTTTGTTAATATTATTGGAATTGGATGGTTTTTAGTTGCCTTAACTAGCGGGTTGGTTAAGTTCTATCACGACTAGTGGATTTGGGGTCATGACAAGTGTATCACTTCTCTAGGTTCATAGGTTCTACAAGTCATGAGCAAGTGTCTAGTAGAGTCTTGCGGATCGGTATGATGACGTCCATAACTATCTTCGAGAAGCTACAGGACATTTAGGATATATTTCCCATCTTTCTTTCCTTATCGTGCGACATTGATTCATCTTGAAGCGTAACCCTTTGAATTACTTCCACGCCTTTGTATGCGCACGTGAGCGTTCGGTATCAGTTGTGCATCAACGACATGTGATTACATGGTTGAGGTGTGAGATGTGATTTTGGTGTGCTGGTGATGGGCCAGTCTGGAGGACATGAGGTCGGGTTTCGATGGTAGCTTGAGCACGGAGATTTTGATTGTTTGAGCACATGCTTTTAGGACTTATATGTACGGTGGTGTCCTTATTAGTAGGATTTGTGATTGGATGACTACGTGGTGACTATGGTGTGACTGCGAGATATGTTCAGGTTGTTCGGATGTGACGAGAAAAGTTTACTTGAGAGGTAGAAAGTACTATTGGGTTTTTGATTTCTGTCTTGATATGGCGTATAGTCTCGAGTTATGGGTGTGTTGAGGGATCTCTTATGTTGTTTAGTTGTGGAGTGAAGTACATTCTCATGTCTTGTTGACGAGTTCAAAATCAAGATGATTAAGTGACTGCGTAGTAGTCGTGACTGTGGACGGGTATAGAGAGATGTCAGTTTGAGGCAGACCATGTGGGTTATCTCCTGCGAGGTGTCCTGAGATTGTGTGGTCCTTATGATGTTTTGCAGAGAGTTCTCTTTTACCAGTGAATGATATATGTTGTAAGTTGAGTTTGGATCGCTTATGGAAGTTGGCTTGACTATTACAAGGGTGAATGTGAGATTTGCAGATAATGTGAAGTATTCGATGATTTGCGTTACAAGAGCGCACGAAGATTTGGTTAAATATCACTGCGGTATTATGGAACTAATAGAGTATGTGCATTGTGAGTTATTGTGTGTTTTGATCTATGGCTTTGAGCCAAGTGGGGGAGTCTGCTATCGACGAGTTTATTGTATGATTATGTGTTGTATTGGTTTATGTTTGAGGTATACCGGGGAATCTGTTATGACTGCAGGGGTTGAGATTGAGGATTACTCGAGTAAATGAATTTTTGGATATGGGCTGTATTACACTCTGTAGGTATATAGAAATCATGGAATGATTGGGTGGTAAGTCGTAATGGATGTAGTGTGCATGGAGTAGGAATTTGCTCAGTTACTTCGGAGTGTGGGTTACTCCCTTGTGTGTTGGTGTGCTAATGGGGCACAGGTTGTTCGGTCCGTTTGGTAGGTTTAATTGAGATTTGAGAAGAGCAGATGACTCTCGGGAATCTCTCGAACGAATTCAAGATTAAAAGGCAGCGATTTGGAATTTTCAAGATCTGTATATGGCTAGAAAATGAGAGTTACATTGGACGGTGTCGAGGCTTGTGGCATTTTTTATATCATTGGGGATTATGAATTTCGGTATCAAGAAGGTGAAGGAAACAATTTTAGATTCACATAAGGTCTCATTATAGTGGTTTTCTCGGTTGTGGTACTTCGGGGCGCTTAAGGGGGAAGTCAGCCGCTTATGGGCCTTAGGGCGTTGTGGCTTATACTAGGGTCTCTTGTGTGGTGAATTTTGGTTAGGGATCATGGTGTTCTATCAAGGAGAAGTATCAATTTGAAGGCAATTTGGAAAGGACTTGGAGAAATAGGACAACTTCGTAGTAGGTTGGATCAGCACATTGATAGGTATGATTGGTTCTTTGGGTACTTATAACGTGGCTAGCCTCTGAAAGTGTTTCATGGCAATGTTTTTGGGTTTCGGCGACCTGCGTTGCTGGGTTGAGTTAGAGAGATTCAGTTGTGATAGCTTGGTGATGTACGAATGGGCTTCGAAGAGTTCTCAATGGTTTCTACCACAGTTTGAGGAGTATATTTCCTACCGGCGTGAAGAATATGTCTGTATTGGGATTCTCTCCATGATAGGATCAAATGAAAGGTTTATGACTGATCGGATGTGTATTCTGCTTGTGACTGAGAGTTGAATATGAGAATCTTGTACGCTTCACAGGATGGCATGGTAGATACGGTGCGTTGTGTGGGATTGAGATTTGCAAGTCCAAGGTCACAGGCAGTTTGGAAGGGAAGGACATAAATTCATAGGCAGCATGGACGGTTTCAAATGACTAGGCAAATGATATTACTATTTGGTATGGCTTGATGAGAGTATAAATTTTAGAAGGGGCGATGTGTTTGATTTTGTATACTTCACTAGTACTGCGCACTCTCTTTGTTGATCACTACTGATATTTGAATTTTTCTATGTGGCACGGAAGAATTTTAGGAGTATTCCCCGTGGGATGACCGTGTATGAGAGATGTGTTAGACATTCTGGCGGTGGAGTTGGGATCAGATATGGTGATTCGTGTGTTCTATGGATTTGGAGACTGAGAGTTCTCATGAGCGGATTGTTTCATGGTTGTGGACTGTGAAGTCATGACCGAAGCTAGCCAGATGATAGTATGTGTTATGATTCAGTCATTGTGGGTTTTCGGAGGTTTATTTATCTATTTGTGGGTGTTCGGAGCTGATTTGGGGGTCCATTGGTAGTCCCAGTTAGGATGTTTAATCTACATCGAGTTGGATTGGTTGGCTCCATAATGCTATTGTTGAGGGATGTGCTATTCAGTTGTTGCTAAGCTTATTCATGTTCTGAAATTTCCTGTGAGATACTATCACGACCCGAATTACCCTCCGAACGGTCTCATGATGGCACCTAGTCCCTACGACTAGGTAAGCCTAAAACTTTCGGAAAATAAGGCAAAACAATAATAGAAACAGTAAAGAAGCAATACTATAAAATTTTTAGCCCCTCGGCATTTACAACTTTTACTTTACCAAAATCCGGAACATCACAAAGTCATAAACTCTATACCACTGTAGCTCTATACAAAGAAATAAGGAAAATGTATATATATATCTCCTATATCTGTACTAGAGTGGAAATTTATATTTCCCGAACACCCATTCGCTCAAGAACTCAATCGAACAACAATCAACAAAATCCGACGTCTAAATATCCCTAAATCCTCATATTTCTACTTAGGGAAGTTTCATCCAAATTTCATGGTTTTTCATCTAATTTCATTGATTAGATTGAGGAAATTGATAGAGATTATTGATATACAAATGAATTAAGGTTATAAAACGTTATCTATGATTCTATTCTTCAAATTCCATTGAAAATTGCCAAATCCTGAGCTCTCAATCGATTTTGGATTTAAGAATTCCAAACCCTAAAATTTTGGTATAACCAACCCAGGTATTTCGCACATGCGACACAGGGATCGCACCTGTGGTGCCAGACATGCGGAAACACAATCGTAGGTGCGGAAACTCATTAAAAGACTTGGGGTCGCACCTGCGGTGGCTGGGTCGCAGGTGCGGCTCTGCACCTGCGGATGATCTTCCGTGCATGTGACTCGGACCAGCCTAAGCTACATCCGCACCTACGTGCACCCCCTTCGCACCTACGTTTCCGCACCTGCGGAAAAACCATCGCAGGTGCGAAACACCAAAACCAAAAATGGTTCAGCGGCTCTTAAGGTTCCAAATTCACCTGTTGGGCATCCGAAACATCCCCGAGGCCCCCGGGACCTCAACCAAACCTACCAACTGACCCTAATACCTTGTTCAAACTTGGTAGAGTCTTAAAAACACATCTCATAACATCAAAATCATCAATTATGCATAGATTCAAGCCTAAGAACTTATGAAATTTCTAGAATTCACATCCGATGCCGAAACACCTCAAAACTCATTCGAATGACCTCAAATTTTGCACACAGGTCATAATTGAAATTACGGACCTGCTGTCACTTTCGGAATTCCATTCCGAGTCCGATATAAGAAATTTCACCTATCGGCCGAAATTCTAACATTCGCCAATTCAAGCCTAAATCTACAACCGACCTCGAAAACACATTCCGAACACGCTCCTAACCCCGAAATCACCCAACGGAGATAACAGAGTCGACGACACTCCATTCCGGATCCATCTTCACAAAACTCTAGCTACGACCAGATTTCAGAAGCTAAATTCCACATTTATGGACTATGTGTCCAAAATCACTCCGAATTTCATCACTTAATGCTCTGACAAGTTCCAATAACATAAATAAACTCAAAACGACTGACCGGGTCGTTACATCCTCCCCCTCTTAAGAAAATCGTTCTTCCTCGAACGAGTATAGAAACATACCTGAAGCTGTGAAAAGATGAGGGTACTGACTCCACATATCCTGCTCGGTCTCCCAAGTCGCCTCCTCGACTGGCTGACCCCTCCATTGAACCTTAACTGAGGCAATATTCTTCGATCTGAGCTTTCTGACTTGCCTGTCCAATATAGCCACAGGCTCCTCAACATATGATAGATCCTTGTCCAACTGGACTGAGCTAAAATCCAAAAGATGAGTCGGGTCACCGTGATACTTCCGGAGCATGGAGACGTGGAATACCGGATGAACCCCTACTAGGCTGGGAGGCAGGACTAGCTCATACGCAACTTCCCCAACACGTTGCAACACCTCAAAAGGGAAATAAATATCGGACTCAGCTTTCCTTTCTTCCCGAACCTCATGACGCCCTTTATAGGCGATACCTAAAGAAAAACCCGATCACCAGCCATAAATGCCAAGCAAAACCCGGTACGCATAGATCTTCTGCCTGGACTGATCGGTGCGAAGTCTCTCCTGAATCACCTTCACCTTGTCCAAGGCATGCTGAACCAAGTCTGTACCCAGCAATCGGGCCTCGCCCGGCTCAAACCATTCCACGGGAGACCTGCACCGCCTACCATACAAAGCCTCATACGGCGCCATCTGAATGCTGGACTGGTAGTTGTTATAAGCTAACTCTGCAAGAGGCAAGTATCGATTCCATGACCCTCCAAAATCTATCACACAGTCATGGAGCATATCCTCGAGAATCTGAATCGCGCGCTCGGACTGCCCGTCTGTCTGAGGGTGAAAAGTTGTACTCAACTCTACTCTGGTGCCTAACTCCTGTTGGACGGCTCTCTAGAAACGTGAAGTGAATTGTGTACCTCTGTCGAAATGATAGATACTGGGATACCTTTGAGGCGAACAATCTCTCTAATATAAATCTCTGCCAACCTCTTAGATGAATATGTAGTCAGCACTAGAAGGAAATGGGCTGATTTGGTCAGCCGATCCACAATCACCCAAATAACATCATGCTTACTCAAAGTCCGAGGAAGTCTAACCACAAAGTCCATGGTGATCCACTCCCACTTCCACTCTGGAAGCTCAATCTGCTGAATTAACCCTCCTAGTCTCTGATGCTCACATTTGACTTGCCGATAGTTGAGACACTTAGCTACCAACTCCATTATATCCTTCTTTATCCTTCACCACCAATAGTGTTGTCTCAGATCATGGTACATCTTCATGGTACCCGGATGGATGGAATACCGCGAACTATGGGCCTCCTCAAGTATCAACTCCTGAAGCCCATCTATGTTGGGTACACAAATACGACCCTGCATCCTCATCACCCCGTCATCGCCTATGGTCACATCCCTGGCATCACCCAGCCGGATTCTATCCTGAAGAAGCAAAAGGTGGGGATCATCATACTTGAGCTCTCTGATACGGTCATAAAGGGAAGATCGAGCAACCACACAAGCTAATACCGGTCAAGGCTCAGAAAGATTCAATCTCACGAACTGACTGGCTAAGGAATGAACATCTAAGGCTAGAGGCCTCTCAGCTACATGAAGGTATGCCAAGCTCCCCAAACTCTCCACCTGGTGACTCAAGGCGTTGTCCACCACATTGGCTTTCCCCAGGTGGTATAATATAGTGATGTCATAGTCCTTTAGAAATTCCAACAACCTACGCTGGCGCAAATTGAGATCCTTCTGTCCAAATATATGCTGCAAACTCCGATAATCCGTGAATATCTCACAGGGAACACCATATAAATAAGGATGCCATATCTTCAAGGCGTGAATAATCGTTGCCAACTCGAGATCATGAACATGGTAGTTTTTCTCATGCATGTTCAACTGCCTGGACGCTTACGCAATCACCCTACCGTCCTGCATCAACACCTCTCCCAGACCAATTCTCGAAGCATCACAATAGACTGTATAGGACCCTGAACCTGTCGCTAATACTAAAACTAGGGTTTTAGTCAGGGCTGTCTTGAGCTTCTGAATCTCTCCTCACACTCCTTAGTCCATATAAAAGGTGCACCCTTCTGGGTCAGTCTGGTCATGGGCACTGAAATGGATGAAAATCCCTCCACAAAACGGAGATAATACCCAGCCAACTCCTATAACTTCTCCTACAACTCCTTCAACTAAGGAGGATCCATGCGATAGAGAGGAATGGAAATGGGCTGAGTGCCCAACAACAAGTCAATGCCGAAATCAATGTCTCTATCGGGTGGCATACCCGGAAGATCAGCTGGAAATACATCAGGAAAATCCCTGACAACTGGAACTGACTCAACTGTAGGGGTCTCAGCACTAAAATCTCTCACATAAGTCAAATATGCACCACACCCCTTTTCAACCATCTGCTGAGCCTTAAGAAAAGAAATGACTCGGCGGGGAGTATACTCTAAGGAACCTCTCCACTAGAACCTCAGTAATCCTGGCATAGCCAGCGTCATAGTCTTGGCGTGACAATTAAGAATAGCATAGTAGGGAGACAGCCAGTCCATACCCAATATAACATCGAAATCTACCATACTGAGTAATAATAAATTAGCTCTAGTCTCAAAACCACTAATAGCAATCAAACATGACCGATATACGCGGTCCACAATAAGGGAATCTCCCACCGGAGTAGAAACATAAACGGGGGAACTCAAAGAATCCCGAGATATCCCCAGATGTGAAGCAAAATAAGAAGACACATATGCATATGTAGAGCCTGGGTAAAATAAGACCGATTCATCCCTATGACAAACGGTAACAATACCTGTGATGACTGAACCTGAAGCAATGGCCTCAGATCGGGACGGAAGAGCATAGTACCTGGCTTGGCCTCTTCCTCTAGGGTGACCTCGACCTCCCCGACCTCCACCTCGAGCTGCCTGAGGTGGTGAGGTAGCAGCTGGGGCTGGAAGAATAGCTGGGGGACCTGGTGGAAAACGTGGAACCTGATAAGTCTGAGGTGGTGCACCCCTCCTCACTCTGGGAAATATCTGATCATATGGAGGGTCACCACACTAAAAACAACCCCTCGGAGGACGTGGCGACTGCTGCTGACTCTAAACTGGCGTGCTGGACTGGCCATTGATAGCACCTCGATCAGGAGGCACATGAGATACTGGTGGTGCATAATAAGGCTTCTGCGGTCTAGGGGGAGCTGGAATACCACTGGCTGCTGGAAAAGCTGAGTGAATGGGGCGACTCACAAAACCTCTACCATGGCATGCTGCTGGTGCACGGGCTCCTGATAAATGACCAGTCTCTCGAGACCTCTTGGCCTCTCTCTCCTCCCTGTCCCGGGCTAACATAGTGTAAATCCTCCAGGCAATACTCACCGCCTACTGGTAAGTAATATCGGTCTCCAGCGCTCTAGCCATGCTAGTCCGAATACTGGGGGGGAGTCCCTCAATAAAGCGTTGAACCCTCTCTCTGACAGTGAAAGCCAAAGCTGGTGCATGGCGAGCCAAATCGCTATAACGAACTGCATACTCATACACAGGCATGGTACCCTAGCGTAGCTACTCAATCTCCGCACGCCAAGCATCCCTGAAGCTCTGAGGGACAAATTCAAGTAAGAACATTTCGGAGAACTGAGCCCAAGTAAGTAAAGCTGCCTCGTCCGGACTACTATGCTCAAAAGAACGCCACCACTGATAAGGTCCTCCCCTCAGTTGGAAAGCAGTGAATGAAACCCCACTCGTCTCCACAATACCCACAGTACGGAGAATGCGATGACACCCCTCGAGAAAACCCAGGGTGTCATCCGAAGCTAGTCCGCTGAACTCAGGTGGGTGGTACTTCTTGTACCTCTCAAGTCGAAGTTGCTCTGCCTCATGAACATCTATTCTAGTCTCATGCTGAGCTGGAGCTGTTGGGGGTGTAGGAATATACTCTAGAACCTGCCCAATATGAACCCTCTGCTCAGGAGTACGTGCTGCGGGAGTTAGTGTCCCTTCCTCGGCTTGGGATGTAGTTGGAGCTATCGGGAGTAGTCCCGCCTGAGACACAGTACTGAAGGCACTCAAGAATTGAGCCAATGTCTCCTAGAGGTCTGGAGTAACAGTAGGGACCTCCTTTTCCCCTCCAACTGTAGCTGCTGGGGGCCCTTTCTGCCTCTGCTCTAGCCGGTGCTCGGGCTGCACCGCGTGCTCTTCCTTTGCCCCGGCCCCTGCTTCTGGTGGCTCTTACTGGGGGCTCGGGTGCGTGGTCATCTGTATGTCCCGTACGAGTACGAACCATCTGCAAGCAAGAATAGAATAGAGTTTAAGAATTTGATGACAGTAACTAGCACGATAAGGAATTCCAAAGAATTTGATTGTTCTTAACAGTTACATAACCTCTCAAATATAGATACGGACGTCTTCGCACCGATCCGCGAGACTCTAATAAACCGGCTTGTGACACCTCTGAACCTAGACTCTTTGATACCAACTTGTCACGACCCAAATTATCCTCCAAACGGTCTCGTGCTGGCACCGAGTCCCTACGACTAGGTAAGCCTAAAACTTGCGGAAAATAAGGCAAAACAATAATAAAAACAGTAAAGAAGAAGCAATACTATAAAATTTTTAGCCCCTCGGCATTTACAGTTTTTACTTTCCCAAAACCCGTAACATCACAAATTCATAAACTCTGAACTATCGTAGCTCTATACAAAGAAATAAGGAAAATGTATCTACATATCTCCTATATCTGTACTAGAGTAGGAAGGGGACTCGTGAGATCCTGCGGACGTGGCAGCATTACTCGCGGTTTCCTATGCAGCTGCTAAGATGTGCCTAGCCACTGTACTGTGTGCTGGTACCTGGATCTGCACATGGGGAAAGCATGCACAGGAAAGGGCGTGAGTACTCCACATTCGGTACTCCGTAAGTGCCAAGCCTAACCCCAGTCACGTAGTGACAAGGTCAGGTTGAGGCTCTACTGAGTTTTAAAATAATTCAGTATAAATTTAAGAACATTGAAATATAGATAAGCAATGATAAACATGATTAATGGAAACTGGAAGAATTAATAATAGAAAGAGAGCCCTCGGCTCAGCACAACATATATCTCAAAAGTAAATTTGCAATGCAGTACAAGGGGAAAGCTCCCGGATCTTAGTCTATAGTCCCAATTTAAATATGCTATGCAGTACAGGGGAAAGATCCCGGATCTCTGTCCGTAGTCCCAATTTAAATATGTGTTTCAGTACAGGGGGAAAGCTCCCGGGTCTCTATCCGTAGTGCCAATTTAAATATGCATGCAGTACAGGGGGAAAGCTCCCGGATCTTGGTCTGTAGTCCCAATTTAAATATGCAATGCAGAAGTATGTCGGATACGGATTAATTAAACAGTTCAGGAAAAGAAACAGGAAAGAATAGAATAAAACTACCTAAACATGGTGCAACTAGTAGCAAATTAGAGGAAATAAAGTAAGGATAGGTAGGCATACTTATTCTTAAGCTAACTACTCAATTAAGACAGGGAGCAGTAATATAGGAATGAGAATAGGTGATTGCATGGAAGGAAAATGGAATTTTAGCAACAATGACCCGTGTACGCGCTCGTCACCTCACGTACACGGCATCCACGTAACAAAATCAGTATAAAAATGCCTAAGGGGAAGTCCCCTGTCACGACCCAAAATCCTATCTTAGGTCGTTATGGCGCCCAACAGCGAGGTCAGGCAAGCTGACACTCAATTTACTAAGGGTTCTTTCTTATTAGATTAAACATTTCAACATATACTCAGTTTTTAAAACTTAAAACATGAATCGACAAGGATAATTAGCCAGTTTTTAATCAAAAGCAGTCATGAAGAGGCGTGAGTCAATATACATACAAACCCGAAATCCATAACAACTATCACGTGTGTGCCAAGAACTAGTGTCACAAGTCCTACGGGCATACTAACAGGATATACAAAAGATATAATATACAGTCCCACTGTCTGAAGCAAATAGACGGGAAATAAGCAAAATAAACCCCATGGTGCAGCCGAAGAATGCCAGGAGAAAATCAGCTCACCGTGAAGTCAGGGCCGTCTAATATCAAAGTCAAACTCCAGTTCGACAACCAGATGCACCAGCCTCAGAACCTGTACAATTAAGTACAGAAGCATTGCATGAGTACATAAATATATATGTACCCAGCGAGTATCCCACCTAACCTCGAAGAGGTAGTGACGAGAGGTCGACATGACACTCACTAAGGTCCAACAATAACATTTAACAGAATATGAGAGAAACGGTAGGCATGTAAAGGCAGTGAAGCAACAAATATATATAAGGCATTGAAATCCAAGGAAAGTACTAGGAATGAATTAAAATAATTACTACAAATCAATGGTCATGAATTTAGTAACAAATAAATCATGCGCAAGCAAGGTAAGGACAACCGGCCGGAGTCATAAGATAGTCATGTCCGTGCACTGCCGAGGGTCGAACGGCCCGAACCATAAGTGCACCTCTCCATAAACTACTCACCTTTATGCACTGCCAAGGATCGAACGGCCCGAGCCAAAATTGCATCTCTCAATCCTCTCTATGCACTGCCGAGGATCGAACGGCCCGAGCCAAAATTGCATCTCTCAATCCTCTCTATGCACTGCCGAGGATCGAACGGCCCGAACCAAAAGTGCATCTCTCAATCCGCCATGGCGTACGGCCCATTCCCATAAGAGTGGGGGAAATCACACTCCGCTAGCGAATGTAAATTGCGAAGAGGTCACATGCACACACAATCCACACATTTATTCTTTATAAATTACATTTCGTGATAAATTCCTTAAAATTATATAAATTCCATGATCTCAGGGAAACAAGCCGCATGTAACATGAATTCACTAAACATATAGTTCATTTCAAGGAAAACATAAGGCATGGTGTAGGCCTAACTACCCAGACATAATAGTAATAGCCACTATGTACGGACTCTCGTCACTTTGTACGTACGTAGCCCCCACAATTATCACACATAGTATTTAAATCGCCTAGGGGGACAATTTCCCCTTACAAGGTTAGAAAGGAGACTCACCTTGCATCGCACCTACTCCCCGGGTCAAGAATGCGCCCGAAACTCCGAACTCGACACCCACATACTCGAAACTAGCCAAATGTTATAAAAATATATCAATTTATATTCAAAGCATGAAATTCTCCTATTTAGTCGAATTCACCATTCTTGAAGAAATCCCAAAATCTAACCCCGGGCCTGCATGCTCGGATTCCAAAAATTCTTGAAGGAAAGACTCACCCATATCCTAAGGATCATTAATATACGATTTTTGTATGATTTCATAGCCAATTCATGGATAATTTTCTAAATTCTCGAAGGCCCTAGGTTACTACCCAAATTCCTAAATTTTCCACTAATTAAGTAGTCAAATCTTACTAAGAATGCATGCATTAACCAACTTTTAGGATAGAATTTACTTACCTTTCAGTGGTTGGGTCGTGGAGCCCTTTTCCAAGCTCTCAAGTTTTCTAATGGAGGAAGAAAATGAAGACAAATGAAGAAATCTCGTATTTTTAAAGAAACACACTACCTGACAGTGGTTCCGCACCTGCGGCTCGAGGACCGCACCTGCGAAAACGTACGAGGAGGTCTGGGCTCGCACCTACGGAGAAGAGACCGCACATGCGTCTCCGCTCCTGTGGAACTTTGTCCACACTTGTGAGAAATGGGCTGCCCGCTGGGGGTCGCACCTGCGACTGGGCAACCGCACCTGCGGTCACACCAGAACAGGTGCACCAGCAGCTATTTCAGCTGGTTTTTGGCCTCGTGTGGTGTCTGGGAGGCACCTGGGCTCACCTGAGCCCCCGTACAAATATACCTACAAGTCCTAACTCATAATACGGACTCACTCGAGCCTTCGGAACACCAAAAACAATGCTAAAACTTAAAATCACACCTCAAAACCCCTAGAACAAAACTTAGGAACTTTAAGTTTTCTGGACATCGCTAACAATGTGCTGAACCAACCTATACTACACAGAATGACACCAAATTTGGCAAGCAAGTCATAAATTACATAACGAAAATATTCCCAGTCTCGGAATTCCGTCCAGACCTCGATAATTCAAAAACACGTCCCAAACCACAATAGGAACCTAAGGAACTCTTATTTCAATATTGGGCACTAAAACACTCCCGGGTCATCAAAAATCCATTCCGAACATATGCCCAAGTTCGAAACCATTATACAAAGCTACCGGAACCGTTGAAATACTCGATTCCGAGGTCGTTTACCAAAAATATTGACCGAAGTCAAACTTGGCCTAAAAGGCCAACGTTAAGGAAACAAGTTTTCTTATAGCACTCTAAACACTTCCAAATCCCGAACCACCAGTCCCCGCAAGTCATAAATCATAATAAGCCGCTATGGGAAGTTTTATTTAGGGGAACGGGGTTCGATAATGCAAAACAACCGGTCGGGTCGTTACATTCTCGACCTCTTAAACAAACGTTCATCCTCGAATGGCTCTAGAATCATACCTGAAGTGCTGAATAAGTGCTGATATCTGCTCTACATGCCCTCCTCGGACTCCCAGGTTGCTTCCTCGTCTGGTTGGCCCCTCCACTGGACCTTTACTGTAGAAACTCTCTTGGATCTTAACTGGTGATCCTGTCTATCAATAATAGCAACTGGATCCTCCTCGTAGCCCAACCTCTCATCCAACTGAATAGTGCTGAAATCAACCATGTGAGAGAAGTTGGCGTGGTACCTCCGGAGCATGGATACATGAAAGACTGGATGAACTCCTGATAAACTAGAAGGTAAGGCTAGCTCATGAGCAACCTCTCCAACTCGTCTCAATACCTCGAAGGGACCTATAAACCTTGGGCTCAACTTGCCCTTCTTCCCAAACCTCATAATACCCTTCATCGTCGAGACCTTCAACAGAACCTTGTCTCCCTCCATAAATGATACATCACGCGCCCTCTGATCCGTGTAACTCTTCTGTCTGGACTATGCTATACGGAGCCTCTCCTGAATCAACTTCACCCTCTCCAAAGCATCCCCCACCAGGTCGGTACCATATAACTTAGCCTCACCAGGCTCAAACCACCCGATAGGAGAACGACATCGCCGACCATACAAAGCCTCAAATGGTGCCATCTCAATGCTGGACTGATAACTATTAGTGTAAGCAAACTCGGCCAAAGGCAAGAACTGGTCCCACTGACCTTTGAAGTCAATCACACATGCCCTGAGCATGTCCTCCAATATCTGAACTGTACGCTCCGACTGACCATCAGTCTGAGGGTGAAATGTTGTGCTGAGATCTACCTGGGTGCCCATCTCACTATGCAATGCTCTCCAGTAATGCGAGGTGAACTGAAGACCTCGATCTGATATAATGGACAGCGGCACACCATGCAACCAGACTATCTCCCAAATTTAGATTTGGGCCAACCTCTCAAAAGTGTAAGTAGTAGCTACTGGAATGAAATGCGCTGATTTGGTCAATCTATCCACGATGACCCAAACCGCGTCAACTTTCCGCAAAGTCCGAGGCAACCCAACAACGAAGTCCATAGTTCCCATTTCCACTCAGGAATGGACATTTGCTGAGGTAGGCCTCCTGGCCTCTGGTGCTCATACTTCACCTACTGGCAATTAAGACACCTAGTCACATACTCCACAATGTCCCTCTTTATCCGCCTCTACCAGAAATGCTGCTTCAAATCACGATAAATCTTCATAGCACTAGGATGAATAGAATACCGAGAACTGTGCGCCTCCCCTAGAATCCTCTCCCTCAATCCATCAACATTAGGAACACATAAGCAGCCCTGAAGTCTCAGAACACCATCCTCTCCAATAGTAACCTCCTTGGCTCTACCCTGAACCACTGTCTCCCGAAGCTCTGCTAAGCACAAATCATAGAACTGTCGGTCCTTAATCTCCCCCAATAACGAAGACTGAGCAACCACATGTGCTAAAACTCGACGAGGCTCTGAAAGGTCTAATCTCACCAGGCGATTGGCCAAGGACTGAATGTCCAAGGCTAGAGGTCTCTCCTTTGCTGCGATATAGGCCAAGTGTTTGCCTTGCCCGGATGATAAATAATGGTGATATCATAGTCCTTCAAAAACTCAAGCCATCTGCGCTGCCTCAAATTAAGATCCCTCTGCTTGAACAAGTGCTGCAAGCTACGGTGATCTGTATAAACCTCACATGACACTCCATACAGGTAGTGCCTCCAAATCTTCAGAGCATGAACAATTGCCGCCAACTCCAAATCATGCACAGGATAATTCTTCTCATGAACCTTCAACTGGCGCGAAGCATAAGCAATAACTCTCCCTTCTTGTATCAATACACACCCTAAGCCAACGTGCGAAGTGTCGCAATATACTGTATACATCCCAGAATCGGAAGGCAATACTAAAACTGGTGTTGAGGTCAATGTTGTCTTGAGCTTCTGAAAGCTCACCTCACACTCGTCAGATCATCAGAACGGAGCATTCTTCTGAGTCAATCTGGTCAATGGGGCAGCAATAGAGGAGAACCCCTCCGTAAATCGGTGATAATAGCCTGTTAGGCCCAAAAAGCTCCCAATCTCTGTAGCTGAAGTAGGGTGCGACCAACTCTTAACTGCCTCGATCTTCTGAGGATCAAACTTGATACCCTCTCCAGATACCACATGCCCCAAGAATGCCACGGAATCTATCCAGAACTCACACTTGGAGAACTTAGCATATAGCTTCTGTTATGGCAAGGCCTGGAGCACAACCCTCAAATGTTGCTCGTGCTCACCCAGGCTACGTGAGTAAATCAAGATGTCATCTATGAAGACAATGACAATGGAATCAATATACGGCCTGAACACCCTATTCATCAAGTCCATGAATGCTGCTAGGGCATTAGTCAAGCCAAATGACATCACCAGGAACTCATAATGGCCATATCTCGTACGAAAAGCAGTCCTCGGAACATCTGAAGCCCGAATGTTTAACTGATGATATCCCGATCTCAATCAATCTTCGAAAACACACGAGCACCCTGCAACTGGTCAAACAAATCATTGATAAGAACCATAGCCTTAGGATCATTAATATACGATCATTAATATATGATTTTTGTATGATTTCATAGCCAATTCACGGATAATTTTCTAAATTCTCGAAGGCCCTAGGTTACTACCAAAATTCCTAAATTTTCCACTAATTAAGTAGTCAAATCCTACTAAGAATTCATGCATTAACCAACTTTTAGGATAGATTTTTTTTTACTTTTCAGTGCTTGCGTCGTGGAGCCCTTTTCCAAGCTCTCAAGTGTTCTAATGGAGGAAGAAAATGAAGAAAAATGAAGAAATATCGTATTTTTAAAGAAACACACTGCCTGACAGTGGTTCCACATCGGCGGCTCGAGGACCGCACCTGCGGTCTCGCACCTGCGAGCAAAGGTCGCACCTGCGGAAAAGGATGAGGAGGCCTGGGCTCGCACCTGCGGAGAGGAGGCCGCACCTGCATCTCCGCTCATGCGCAACTTTGTCCGCACCTGCGAGAAATGGGCTGCCCGCTGGGGGTCGCACATATGAGGCTGGGACCACAGGAGCAGTCCCCCACCTGCGACTGGGCAACCGCACCTGCGGTCACAACAGACATGTGCACCAACATCTTTTTCAGTTGGTTTTTGGCCTCGTGTGGTGTCCGGGAGGCACCTGGGCCCACCCGAGCCCCCGTCTAAATATACCTACAAGTCCTAAATCATAATACAGACTCGCTCGAACCTTCGAAACAACAAAAACAACGCTAAAACTCAAAATCACACCTCAAACCCCTAGAACAAAACTTAGGAACTTTAAGTTTTCTTGACTTTGCTAACAACGCGCCGAACTGACCTATACTACTCGGAATGACACAAAATTTTTGCAAGCAAGTCATAAATGACATAACAGAACTATTCCCGGTCTCGAAATTCCTTCCAGGCCTCGATAACTCAAAAACACGTCCTAAACCACAATAGGAACCTAAGGAACTCTTATTTCAATATTTGGCGCTGAAACGCTCCCGGGTCATCCAAAAGCCAGTCCGAACATACGCCCATGTCCGAATCATCATACGAAGCTACCGAAACCATCGAAACTCAATTCCGAGGTCGTTTACTAAAAATGTTGACAAAAGTTAACCTTGGCCTTAAAGGACAACCTTAAGGAGCCAAGTTTTTTTTCCTATGGTACTCTAAACACTTATGAATCCCGAACCACAAGTCCCCACAAGTCATAAATCATAATAAGCCACTATGGAAAGTTTCATTTAGGGGAACGGAGTTCGATAACACAAAATGACCAGTCGGGTCGTTACATCCCCAACATAGAGTTAGGCAAGCCAATTACCTTGGTTGCGCTAATCAACTCAATAACACGCTCTTGCCACGAGTATCCGACTTCGGGTGGCCCAAATATGTTCAATTCGATTGCATAATGTAAATATCACTTCAAGGAAAAAAAAATAGCTAATTATTTCTAAGCTAATACATGAAATTAAGAAATTCTCCAAAAAAGTCCCCCGGGCCCATGTCTCGGAATCGGGTAAAATTTATATTTCCCAAACACCCATTCGCTCATGAACTCGCTCGAACAAGAATCAACAAAATCCGACGTCTAAATCTTCCTAAATCCTCAGATTTCTACTTGGGGAAGTTTCATCTCAATTTCATGGTTTTTCATCCAAATTCATTGATTAGATTGAGAAAATTGATAGAGATTATTGATATACAAATGGATTAAGGTTAGAAAATGATACCTACGGTTCTCCTCTTCAAATTCCACTGAAAATCGCCAAATCCCGAGCTCTCAATCGATTTTGGAGTTATGAATTTCAAACCCTCGGATTTTGGTATAACCAACCCAGGTATTTCGCATCTGAAACACTGGGATCGCACCTTCGGAAACACAATCGCAGGTGCAGAAACTCATTAAAAGACCTGGGGTCGCTCATGCGGTGGCTGGGACGCACGTGCGGCTCCGCACCTGCGGATAATCTTGCGTGCCTGTGAGTCGGGCCAGCCTAAGCTACGTCTGCACCTGCGTGCACCCCCTTCTCATCTGCGTGTCCACACCTGCGGAAAAACAATTGCAGGTGCGAGACACCAGAATCAGAAATGGTTCAATTGCTCTTAATGTTCCAAATTAACCCGTTGGGCATCCGAAACATCCCCGAGGCCCCCCAGACCTCAACCAAGCCTACCAACTGACCCTAATACGTTGTTCAAACTTGGTCGAGTCTTAAAAACACATAACATCAAAATCATCAATTATGCATAGATTCAAGCCTAAGAACTTATGAAATTTCTAGAATTCACATCTGATGCCGAAACACATCAAAACTCATCCGAATGACCTCAAACTTTGCATACAAGTCACAATTGGCATTAAGGACCTGTTGTCGCTTTCAGAATTCCATTCCGAGTCCGATATCAAAATTTCACCTATCGGCCGAAATTTGCCAAAATTCTAACTTTCGCCAATTCAAATCTAAATCTACAACTGACCTCGAAAAAACATTTTGAACATTCTCTTAACCCCAAAATCACCCAACAGAGCTAATGGAGTCGACGTAATTCCATTCCGAATCCATCTTCACACAGCTCTAGCTACGGCCATATTTCTAAAGCTAAATTCCACATTTTATGGACTATGTGTCCAAAATCACTCCGGATTTCATCACTCAATGCTCCGACAAGTTCTAATAACATAAATAGACATGGGAGAAGCAGTTACTAGGAGATTGGGGTGCTAACTCTCAAAACGACCGACCGGGTCATTACAGATACTCTATTATACTACAAGGGGTTGTGATTCGTTGGTTTTTGGTGCACATGGTGCGGTTCTATGGTGGTCATATAGCGGAATTCGAGCGATTTGAGTAATTGGGTATTGCATGATTGATGGCGTATTGGTTATGTTCTTTCGGGTTTTGTGTCACAGTGTATTGTCTGATTCTCCGTAGTTATGGTAATGCACTTTGGGTACTTAATGTCGAATTTCGTGTGGTTATTGATATTGAGCAGGGTGG
The DNA here is from genome assembly GCA_005239525.1 of Nicotiana knightiana. Taxonomy (NCBI): domain Eukaryota; kingdom Viridiplantae; phylum Streptophyta; class Magnoliopsida; order Solanales; family Solanaceae; genus Nicotiana; species Nicotiana knightiana. Next base: position 79,674 of record ML425172.1, read on the forward strand.
CTCGAGGTATATGATATGGACCAGCGTCTGGATGGAGTCACGTAGTGTAGTGGAGTTATGTTGAGGTATGAACCTTTGTGTTAGAGTCGAGTGATGGTTCTATGGTGTGTGATAGGCTTAACATTGCGTGGTGGTGGTACCCATTGAGCTTGCAGGGCGGTTCTCTTGATTGAGTCATTTTCGCTATTGAGTACATTTGAATTGTTGCTTATTGGTGCATGGATTCCACGGTTCGTGGCTCTGGGTAGTATCGGTGTTGCATGGCAGTAGAGTAGTTGGTATTCGATAAGATGAAGTCGTCAGATCTAGGATGAGTGCTATTGGTTTTGATTGTGGTATATTTGGAAGGATAATATTGGAAGTCAGCTTAGGAAATTGGTTATAGTCCTTGTTAAAGGAGAGAGAGCTCCACGGCCTGTGACTTGATGAATGGTTATGAGTTTCTGTGTGTTCTTTCATTATCGGCAGTGTACGAAGGTTTTAGAATGATGTTTTATTAGGTATGAGGTTTATTACCAGGATTGGATTGTTCTGAGCAGTTATTGTGATCAGAGATTTTGCTATGGGTATTTGAGTTATGTGGTATATCCTTTGGTTGTAGCTTGGGTTATGGTTGCATTTTGGTACAACATTTTCAGACTTATACAACGTGTATGTTGCGAGATTCAGATCTTATAAGAAATTTGAGATGTTGGAAAATTTGTATTCTAAGGCTTATGGGCTATGTTGAATTGAGAAATTTCAGTTATGTTGTGTTATCAGACCTATATGGGATAGGGTGACGTGGGATCACCCCCGGGTATGTACATGGTAACGTTATACGGTGGTTTTAGGAACAATTTTTGTCACGTTCTAGGACGAACGTATGTTTAAGTGGGGGATAATGTATGACCTGACCGGTCGTTTTTAGAATTTGCACTTCACTCGGTAGTTTATGGGTATGTGTACCTTCGTATGATGTATTATGACTTATGTGAATCATCGGTTTTGGTTTTCAGGATACTCAGAATCGGTTCGGAAGAATGAATTTCATTATTGAAGCCTTAAGTGGAAAGAGTTGACCACTTTTGATTTTTAGGCCTCGAGTAGGTCCGTGTTATGGTATGGGACTTGTTCGTATGATTGGATAGGGTCCCGAGGGGCTCGGGCGTGTTTCAGATTGATTTTGGATCATTTTTCTTCATTTTGGCAGTGTTGTGTTCTGCCGTTTTCTGGTGTCCCAGTCCTTCATCGCGTTCGCGTGGCAAGTGTCGCGAACGCGTAGTGTATTTTGATGGCAGTAACATTTCTTCATCGCGTTCGCGACTAATGGTCCGCGTTTGCTTAGTTTTGGGGCAAGTCTTCTTCGCGTTCGCGTATGATGGATCGCGGATGCGTAGGATTGAGCTGTGTATTATGGTTGAAGATTATTTTGTTCTGAAAGAGGAGGCTTGGGCAGATTATAAAGTACTCTATTTCGAGGAGTTTCAGCTATTTTTACATTTTTGGAGTTGTGAAGCTCGGATTGAGGCGATTCTTGAAGAAATTTTCACCATATGAATTGGGGTAAGTGTTCTCTACTCGGTTTTGGTTATATTTCATGAATATGTATTCGTTTTTAGCTTTTGGCTGATGAATTTTTGTGATGACCCAAAAGGGTCATCCTGTATATTTCTAGCTAATTTTGTGTTCCGAGGTCGTGAAAACCTCCTTCTATCTCACATCGATTTGCATGCGCAGCCCGGGCGTGTAGCCGGGAAGCCTTTATGTGAAAAAAAAATGATAAAAATGATAATCTTGTATTAGAAATTTGAATAAAGTTGACTTCAGTCAACATTTTTGGTAAACGTTCCCGGACTTGTGATTTGACGATCCCGGAGGGTTCGTAGGAAAATATGGGACTTGGGCGTATGCCCGGAATCGAATTTCGAGGTCCCAAGTCCGAGAAATGAATTTTTAAAGAAAATTATTTTCTGAAAAATATAAAGGTTTTTTAAAATAAAATTTGAGGTGAAACCTGTGATATCGGGCCTGTATCATGGTTCCGGAGCCCAGTATAGGTTTCATATGTCTTATATGTGCTATCTATGAAATTTGGTAAGAAACGGACTTAGTTTGACGTGATTCAGACCTTAAATGCAACAATTGATGTTTAAAGAAGTTTTGAGAAATTTCATTGATCTTGAGGTTTAATTCGATGCTTCTGATGTTATTTTTGTGATTTGATTAATCGAATAACTCTGTAGGATGTTTTTGAGGTTGTGTGTATATTTGGTTTTGAGCCCCGAGGGCTCTGGTGTCTTTCGGATAGGGTTCGGGTACATTTTCTCTCATTTTCCTCTGCTGTTTTTGCTATATGGTGTCCCTTTCTATGCGATCGCATAGACAAGTCCGCGATTGCATAGTGTAAAATGGACCAGCCCGGTATCCTTAATCCCGATCGTGTTGTTCACTTCGAGATCACACAGCTTGTATACTTCACGCAATCGGATACACACGTTCGCGACCGCACAGTGTTATCTTGGCAGTGGTCATTTCTTCTTCTATGCGATCGCAATAATTGGTCCGCTATCGCAGAAGCTAACTTACTCCTTATACGTAATTGCATAAGTTGTTCCACGATCGCTTACAGAACTTTAAGCCAGCTTCATTTTCCTTCTACGCGATCGCACCTCGATCCCCGCGATCGCGATGCGTTAAAAGCCTCGACAAATTATAAGTTTCCAAAATCGGGGGTTTCACCATTTTAAACATATTTTGACTTCTAGAAATCGGTTTTGGGCGATTCCTTGAGGGATTTTCACACAAATCGAATGGGTAAGTGTTCTTCCACTAGAATTAAATATATTTCATGAATTATTTCTTTTTTTCTTTATCATTTAAATTGTGTTTTGGGTTGAGGGGATTGTGGGTTTTGAAAGAAAACTTCAGAAATGAAAATTCATGATTTGAATGACCAAATGTTATCAGAATTGGATAAATTTAGTATGGGTGAACTCATATCAGAATGGATAATCGGAATTTGTAAAATTTGTTGGGTTCCGATGTGCGGGCCCAGGGGTCGACTTTTGGGTCGATTTTTACAAATTTGCAAAGATTGAAACTTTATTATTCGGAATCGTTCCTTATACGTTTATATGTATTTTGAAGTTGTTTTAGTTGATTTTGACCCGTCTGGAGGCCTTCCCGCCCGAGAAATCTATTTCTGAGTATCGGGTTGTCGTCTTTGAGGTAAGTATCTTGCCTAACCTCGTGTGGGGGAACTACCCCTTAGGATTGAGTCTTCTATGTTGATTGTAGTTCGCATATGCGAGGTGACGAGTGCGCCCTCAGACTTATTTTCAAATGATTTCCCTTTAGGGATTTTTAGATCCTTATGTTCCCCGTATATGAATTTCACTTGTTATATCTTAATTCCGGATTCCTAGTTTCATCTCTTCCTGATCAGATTAGAAGTACGTGACTAACATTCCTTGTTTCTTGTTTGATCTTATTTGACTTAAATGATGACTTTTTTTTCCCTACCGTTATATTATATCTTTCTTCATACACTGCCTATGTGACTAAAACTAGTGTAGTCTCGCCCTATAAATGTCTAACAAGTAATTGAAATATCTATACATTGGTCAAGCATGCCCATGAGTCGTACGTTGTGACTTCCCCTCGTTATATTGTTCTCTCTTTATGCTTGGCATTCCTCTCAGTGGCTACTTCTTATAAGTGAGTTTTTACCACTTTTGTGATTTAAGTCTTTTTATTGATCTGCTCATCGCACTTTGTATTCGACCTTGTTTGCCTTTGCACCGGTTCTGGAAATATATGTTGTTTCGGTCGCATTCTAGTTGTTTTCCTCAGTGGCTGCATTGCATATTTAAATTGGGACTACGGACAGAGATCCAGGAGCTTTCCCCGTGTACTGTATTGCGTATTTAAATTGGGACTACAGATAGAGATCCGGGAGCTTTCCCCCTGTACTGCATCGCATATTTAAATTGGGACTACAGATAGAGATCCGGGAGCTTTCCCCCTGTACTGCATCGCATATTTAAATTGGGACTATGGGTAGAGTTCCGGGAGTTTTCCTCTGTACTGCATCGCATATTTAAATTGGGACTACAGACAGAGATCCAGGAGCTTTCCCCCTGTACTGCATCGCATATTTAAATTGGGACTACGGACAGAGATCCGAGAGCTTTCCCCCTGTACTACATTGCATGGCAAATTCTGAGTTCCGGACTGAGTTCCAGTAGTTTTATAATTGAGGAGATTTGGATCGAGAGATATAAATATATATATTGAAAAGTATAGCTAAACAGAAATTATTTCAAAGAAATTTTATGTCTAAAGGACTTCTATTTCGAAAGTATACTTGAAAAGCATTTGTCTTGCAGAATAATGATATTTGAAAGAGCAGTACTTGGGAAAGTATATTTTGAACATCACGTATTTTGATGATATTTGAAAAGGCAGTATTTGGGAATATATATTTGAACATTACGTATTTTGATGATATTTGAAAGAGCAGTACTTGGGATAATATATTTTGAACATCACGTATTTTGATGATATTTGAAAGAGCAGTATTTGGGAAAGTATATTTGAACCCCCTGTATTTTGAAGAGACTATGTTGTTAAGATTTCTCTTTATAAAAATATATAAATATACATTCAGATAAAGTATGTTTCAAAGAAGAAATTTCTCTATTCTGAAATGATTATATCTTTGAAGCTTTCAAAACAAACTCACGATTCAAAGGTTTTCACTCGAAGGTTGACCAGTTTTATTGAGTTTATTGGCTAAGGCCTGACATAAATAAATTGATGCAGTGTTGAGTTGCTAGTGCTTTTATTGGGTTGTGATTCCCGTCGTTCGGATTGCATTCTTTCCATTCTCTTTGCGTATTTCTTCTATGTTATCCGTTGGTCGTAAGTATTGAATTTTCTTCCGTATTATTCAATCTTATCGTTAATTATATTGAAAAATCTTTAGATAGATATTATGTTTCGGTCAATTATACATTTATGACTTTTTACTTATTAGACTGGTGGTGTCTTGACTAGTCCTCGTCACTACTTCACCGAGGTTAGTCTTGATAACTGGGCACCACTATGGTGTACTCATACTACACTTCTACACATTTTTGTGTACAGATCCAGGTTATCGTTGTTAGCAGCTACACAAATCATTGTTGAGGAGACTCAAGGTAACATGTTGATGCGTTCACAGGCTTCGGAGTCACCTTTATGTTTTATTCTATTCAACTGTACTTACTTATTCCTAGACAACTGTATTAAGATTTGATAGAAGGATTTCGTAGAGCTTATGACTTGTATTTACCGGGTTTTGGAAAATTATAAACTCTGTCAATATGTCTATATCGAAACTGTTATAATTCCTTTATTATTGTTGTTGTTTAGTAGAAATGTTAGGCTTACCTAGTCCCTAAGACTAGGTGCCATTACGATACCCAATGGAGGGAAATTTGGGTCGTGACAATTTTAAAGAGGAAATTAAGGGTTTTGGCCTAAAGTTTCATAATATGAATTTTTGAGTTTTGAACATCAATTTGGAGTCGAAATTGAATGAAATTAGTATGTTTTGACTCATAATTGAATGGGATATCGAATTTTGTGAGTTTTGTCGGGTTCCGAGGTGCTGGCCCGGGTTGGGCTTTTGGGCTAATTTCGGGCTTTGATTGAACATTTGATCTTTTACGATCGGGTTTGGTTCCTCTAGCATTGCTTGATGTATTTGAATTGTTGTTGGTTAGTTTCGAGCCGTTCGGAGTTCGGAACACACAGGATGGCATCTTTGGAGCATCACATGGCTTGCTCAGCATTGGTATTGGATCGTTCGAAGTAAGTAACTCTTCTAAACTTAGTGATGAGTGTATGAAACCATGAAATACATGTTATGTGATTGGCATTGACGTGACGCACATGCTAGGTGACGGGCGTGTGGGCGTGCACCATGTGAATTGGGACTCTATTGCTTCCATGGCACTGTATAGTGTCCCTAGTTTGTTGATATTTGTGTTTTCACCATGTGATAAAGTAAATGAGATATCAATCATGCTAGATATCATGTTTAGACTTTATACCGATATTTTTAGGACCCATAGTGGTCATTTCTTGTTGTCATTTTACTGATTTTTTGATATTTCGTACTCAGTCATATTCATGCATTCGTATGATATCTTAGTCTCAATTATTATTTATTGATACGTCATATAATTATTGTCGGGCTAGTTTCATGACATTGTGATCCCATGAGTGAGACTGGAGAGATTGAGGACTGAGTGAGGACGGGGGCCTGTTTGTGAGGTTATTGATATCATAGCACGTGAGTTGTCCTTGCAGCACATGAGTTGTCCGTGTGGATCATGCGTTTATATTATAGCATGTGAGTTGTCCGTGCGAATTCTAATATGATATTATACCATGTGAGTTGTCCGTGTGGATTATAGCGCTTGGGCTGTAGGAGCCCCTCCGGAGTATGTACACACAAGTGAGCACAGTCGACTATATATATATGTGGATCAGGCTGCACGCCGCGGCAATTATTGTATATCGCTAAGTGATTGAGCATGCTGAGCATTGAGCATAGTGAGAGAGGATGTGAAATAGTGAGATTGAGTACTCTGAGAGTGTGAGTACATTATTAATCTCCTAATTACATGGAAATTGCATGCACACATGACATAACATACATGCATAGAGATGCACTTTTCCTCATGTTATAAGGTATCACGTCATTCATGACTTATTGTACACATTGATATATGGCCTTAGAAAGGTATAAAGTTAGAGAGGTATTTTATACTTGTTATTTGGAAAGAAAATGAAACATATTTTTATTCATTGTGGAAAGATTATTTGGAAAAACTTACAATTATCAAACTTACTCGTACTTTTGCCATTTTTGGTAAGAGATTTGGGATTTTTAACTGAGAAACTCGAAAAGCATGACCATTTTCTGGAACTGTGAACGAGTTGAGCATTTTTACTTCAGAGATACCTCTTTTGTACTTGTATTATGCTGTTATGAACTTTTAGTGAGATATTGGTATTGAACCCGACCTAGTGTTAGCTCATCACTGCTTTCAGCCTAAGGTTAGGTTTGTTACTTATTGAGTACATGGGGTTCATTGTACTCATACTACACTTATGCACCTTGCGTACAGATGTTTGATGTTGACGTTGCTGTGTTCGATGGGAGTTGGATTGAAGATGTAGCTGAGTTCCGGTTGAAGCTGCCCCTTGTTCGTGGTAGCTTTAGACCTATAAAACTCTGTTTATGTACTTTTCAAATAGACTATGTATTTATTTCATTTCAGTTTTGTAAACTCTATTCTTAAAAGCTCATGATTTGTACTACCAGTCCTTGAGAAATGTACAAAATTCAGTAAATTACTTTCGTTTAATTGTCTTGTTAATATTACGTGAATTGGATAATTATTAGTTGGTTTACCTAGCGGGTTGGGTTAGGTGACATCACGACTAGTGGATTTGGGGTCGTGACAAGGGGCCAACCAGTCGACGGGGCGACTTAGGAGTCCGAGGAGGACATGCAGAGCAGATATCCACACTTGTTCAACACTCCAAGTTTGATTCTAGACTCGTTCGAGGATGAGCGTTTGTTTAAGAGGTGGAGGATGTAACCACCCGACCGATCGTTTTTCTTTTTAGGAATTTGTTCCCCTAAATAAGACTCCACGTGTGTGCTTTTACTGTTTTATGACTTGTGGGAATGGTTAGTTAGGGATTTGGAAGGGTTTGGGTTGAAATCGGAACACTTGGTTCCTTAAGGTTGGCTAGAAAGGCGAAGTTTGACTTCGGTCAACGTTTTGAGTAAAAGACCTTAGAATCGGGATTTGATGGTTCCAATAGGTTTGTATGATAATTTCGGACTTGGGCGTATGTTCAAAGCGGGTTTTGGATGAACCGGGAGCATTTCGGCGCCTGATAGTGAAAATTGGCTCTTTGAAGGTTTTTGAAGTTCTTTGAATTTGGTTTGGAATAGATTTTGGTGATATCGAGGTCCAAATAGGACTCCAAGATGGGAAATAGTTCTGTAATGTCATTTAAGACTTGTACACAAAATTTGGTGTCATTCCGAGTTGATTTGATAGGAATCGGACGGACGAAAGTATTTTAGATATTTTTGAGTTCATGAGTTAATCCATGCGTTTTGGCATCCGATTCGTGGGTTTTGATGTTATTTCGGTGTTTCGATCGCGCGATCGAGTTCATATGATATTTTTATACTTGTGTGGATGTTGGGTGTGGAGCCCCGAAGGCTCAGGTGAGTTTCGGACAAGTTTGGGAAGGATGAAAGCTTCAGTTTTCTGGTGTTTCTTTGTTGGTGCTGCAGGTATTGAAAATGCGAGAATTGTTCGCATTTGCGGGAAAGGCTTCGCAATTGTGAAGAAGCCTGATCTGGGCATAACTCGCATTTGCGAGATTTCAGTCGCATATGCGACCTTGACAGAGTTCGCATTTGCGATTCCTTGGTTGCATTTGGGACCTTGGAAGTGGGAGCCGAGGTTCGCATTTGCGATGATTTTGTCGCATTTGCAACCTTCACATTTGTGAAATGCGACATCTGAGACATGTGCACAACTTGTTTAAATGCGGGAATTAGGCCATTTAGCTCATTTTCTTTCATCTCTTGGGCGATTTTTGGAGCTCTTGGAAGAAGGTTTTCACCTACCACTTTGAGGTAAGTAATTTCTACACAACATGAGTTAAATACATAGATTAGGGGTATATTAACATGTAAAAATTGGTAAAATCAAGGGTTTAGATGACAAAGCTAGGTTTTGGATAAAAAAGGGATTTGACCACGAAAATGGCTATGGAATTTGGTGAAAATATATATTTGACTTCATGAGGTTATGGGCAACAATTTTCTTTGAAAATTTCTGAAATCCGAACATGTGGTCCTGGGGGTGAATTTTGGGAATTCTTCAATTGGGGTTGGATAATCACTTTAATTGTTAGAATATGAACTTTTGAGCCTATATTGACTATTTATATAACATTTGACGAGTTTCGAGTCATTTGGAACCAAATTGAGGGCTTGAGCACAAATCTTGGATCAGAAAGTAGGCTTGAGACAAGGTAAGTTCTTGTCTAACCTTGTACACAGTAATTAACCCTATAGGTGAATTTAATTAATGTGTGCTTCTATTTGTGATGGCTAATTATGCACTAGGTGATGAGGGTCCGTACATAGCTACTAATTATGCTTATGCCCGGGTAGTTCTAGGTTTACAACATGCTTTGTTTACCTTATTATTTATGTATGCTTATTAATTTCCTTGAATAGAGTTGTTATTGAGGATTTCAAGATGTTAAAAGTTTGTAGTTGAATATTTCTTATTTGGAAAGAATTGAGGGATATTATGTTAACTTGAGAAATCTCTGTTCAACCGTGTCGCAATTATATTTTTCCAGTGGGGTAAATTTTCACTACTCTAATGAGAGCGGGTCGTTCACCTCGGCGGGTTAATTGATGCATCTATGGTTTGTGCCGTTCGACCCTCAGCAGTGCACATAGTTTATGTTTATGTATATTTGGATCGGGTCGTACGTCCTCAACATAATTCGTGCGTGATAATACTGGAAAACCTTATTTTATTTGATATTGTTCCATTAGCTTTAGAGGTTAAATAGTTAAGTGAGGGAAAAGATTTGGTTCTTATTTACGTTGAAAGGATTGTTTAAGTATTTCTTGCTCCGACTTCTATTGTCATTTATATATATCATGTTCAATTAGAATTTCATATTATATTATATTGTTGGCCCATAGTAAGTATCGAAGTCGACTCCTCGTCACTACTTCTTCGAGGTTAGACTAGATACTTACTGGGTACATGTTGTTTATGTACTCACACTACACTTCGATACTAAATGTGCAGGATCTGAGGCAGTGTCCGGCGCGCATCCGTGATTACCAACACTTCGCGGTGAGCTGCCCTTCTAAGCCTGTTCTGCAGCAGCCATAGTCTTTCTTTTGCTTGTATTTTCTGTCTATTTCAGTTAAGACAGTAGACTAGTATTCTTTTGTATATTCTACTAGTTGCTCATACACTTGTGACACCAGGTCTTGGCACGCACCAGTAGACTTGTGGTTTTTGGTTCATTCCTATGGTTTTGAATGCATTCAGTAGCTTTGCTTTATTTATTTTTAATCTGTTATTTCTTAAATAATTTTAAATTAAGGAAGTTTAAATTACTCAGAAATTTATTAGAAAGAGAAATCATGTGATTAGTTCACTATTGGCTTGCTTAGCAGCGACGCTGAGCGCCATCACGACCTATCATAGAATTAGGTCGTGACAAAAAGACCTGACCCCGCAGTTTCTTAGGCCATATTTCTAAATGTTCTACCAAACCTTTAAAATTTACCTACTCTGTACTTGCTAGATATATCTTTTCCTAAAATAGGTTGACTTAAGTTGAACATCAAAGCAAAGAAAACTTGAAGGACGATATGGCTGACCAAATAACAGTGATTGACATAGATGCGAATGAGTTTGAGTACAAGAAACTCGAGTCATATCAAGACAAGATTTTTAAGCTTGAGGCAAAGGTAGAACAAATGGGGCAAGAAATTTATGGCATTAAGAAAATGATAGCCGATCATAAGAACTCATCCAACGAAGAAAGCTACTCTCCATTTCGCACAACTGCACCTCCCACTTATGAGTGTAATGCCTAATTTTTTCAAATTTGCACTTTTTCTTGCTAGAAAGGGCATTCTAAGATGCCAACAATGTGTATGAAAAAGAAGCATAATTAACAAGGACTCTATCACATAATTTGAAAGAATATCATTCCCCACCCACCTTCCCTTATTTAGGATACGCATGCAACCTACATAATGCTCAAGCTCATTATAGCAAAGAAACTGGGGCAGATTTTTAGCACGCAAGTTGAGTATGCTCGAAAGGGACATCACGTCGTGGAGTAATAATCAAAAACTTCCTAAAGATTGGGGTAATTTTTGAAAATTGCAGAGTCATGCACGAAAACGAACTTGTGCTAGAGCTAAATCTTTGATGTTCTACATAAGACAGCCCTTCATAAAACTTCAAATTATTATGCTTCCTTGTCAACAAGTCTCGTGCGTTAGAGCCCCCTAGATAACAAGTAATTATCGTCCATACATTTTGCAACTTAGGCCATCATTTATTGTTTAGGGCTCCTACTTAACCATATCACGAGTTAATCTATCTAATCATATGCTTTATTATTTCGTGTATTTATATTATTATGATCAATACGCTAACACTTTTACTTTTTATTTATAGTTATTTTTTTTCTTTAAAGGTTGCCTAGAATTGAACACTATTTTGGTTGTGAATTTGAATAAAGGACGGGGTTATAATGGAAGACCGATTTGAAGCATTCAGTACCGGTATGAGATTGTTTCAAGCAGAAGGTGATATAACCAAGGCAAATGTGGTACAAAGAAACTGTTGGTTAATCTAGAAAGCACTTTCAACCTTGTTCTAAATACAACCTCCACTTCTAGCTCCACCCAAAAAATTTTCTTTACTATATCTCCTTGCCCAACTTCTACTTATATAATCTCTCCACAAATGCCATCAACCTGAAACCCCAATCAAGTCATGACAATGCTAATACCCAACTTCTTATAACCACAACTCTATTTACGGAGGACAAGCAAAACAAACTAGCAGTATGCTCGTATAAGAGACTTGAAAAAGAAACCCCGGAAATTTGCTGCGAAAATTTGGAGAATGAACTCCATAATTTGAAGAAAGTCATTGGAGAAGAATTGCAGTCGAGAAATTATCAAAGTCTACGATATGAAGACTTGTGCTTGCAGCTAAATATAGAACTCTTGCAAGGGCGTCAGCTGCCAAAGTTTAATACGTTCAATTTGAAAGGAAATCTTGTTGCTCATTTGAAGGATTGTTGTAGCAGTTAATCGAGATAGGACACAATGAGTCCATTTGGATGGAATTATTTATCCAAAGCTTATTAAGACCAGCACTTGTTTGGTACACAAAACAAGATTTTAGCAAATGGCGCACATGGGATGATATGGCTCATGATTTTGTAAAGCAATATGAGTTAAACCTCGGAGTCAATCCAAACATGCATAGCCTATACAAAATAGAGAAAATGCCACATGAATGTTTTCAGGATTATGCAATCTGGTGGAGAGTTGAAGCTTCGAAGGTACACCCTCCGCTATCCGAGAAAGAGTTGATCTCAATCTTCATTGACATCCAAAATGAAATATATTATGAAAAGCTAGCTACTGCGAAGATGCATAATTTCTCAGACTTGATTAGAGCCGGGTACTTCTTAGAAAGAGGCATCAAAGAAGGAAAGGTTAACATGCAAACTATTAATCATGCTATATAACCCGAGATGCTAGAAAATTAGAAAGGTAAAGAGAAGGAAAATGCCTCAGTTGCCGTGACTATGAATTAACCACAACACCATCAGGATCACCAACTCCTGCAAAATCATGCCATCTCTAACTCCTGCAACATGCATCTCCAGCCTCCTCGTCAACAAAGCATTCAACATCAACATCGCCAAGCACAAGTCGCTTCCCACCAATCAAAGAAAAGGAAGCCCTGCAACTTCACACCTTTTACTGAATCAATCTCTAGCATATTTTCTTGATTGAATGCCTCGGGAATTATGCAACCAAGAAAAGGAAGGATATTTGACCCTTCATATAATTTATTAGGTCCTTCCATGTATTGTGCCTACCATTCAAATACCTAGGGAAATGATACAGAATAATGCCTAGCATTAAAGCATAAGATTCAGAATATGATTGATGCTAACAAATTGCATGTTCACCTACCTGTTGGATCAAACATCTCAATGGAAACTAGCAATAACATAAATAGTACACCGAGCGTGATTGTGCATCAGAGGAAGAAACGTAGTTAGAACAATTAGCAAGACTAGTTCACCCTGCTTTGTTGGCATTATCATTTTGCAGCTATCAGCCTAAGTAGCTATATTTTGTAATCATGCCTTACTTTTGTAAATGAACTACGTGTTGACGTAATTCCCATTTAAGAGGGAATACGTAGGCAGCCCTATGGGTTTGGTCTCATCATAATAAAAATCCTATATACCCCAAAATCCAAAATCGGGGAAGATTTTGCAGAAGGATCGTCATCATTGGGAAAGCAGAAAATGAAATCTCGAGGTACATACTTGTCATATTTGCAACAATAGATTTACATAACACCATAGCAGTAAGTTGTAGATTCAAATCCAAAACTTAGGCGTTCAATTCAAGCAAACCACTTTTTCTTATACTAACAAATTTCTTTTGACTAATGCAGGGGCATAGTTTAGCTATTCTTAATCAATATTACATGCTATCGCAAAGCTCAGCATCAAGCCAAAAGTCGCAAGATTCATGCAAAGCAAAGGATGAAGCCAAGCCAATGCAAACCAAATTTTAAAACTTATAATGTTTCTTTGAGTGTAGGAATTTATTAATACCAAACCTTCAGTATGAAGATCCAACAACTGTTAGCATTGCACTAGGAATATTCTTTACTACAAAGGCATTGCATCAAGCTCTCTGGACCGCATCATTCGCTATTTCAAAGCATCGCACCAAGCTCTCGGCATTGCACCATCAATATGTGTTACTTCGAAGGAACCATACCAAGCTCTCTGCACCACATTACACAACTACAAATCAAGCATCGTACCAAGCTTTTGCACCGCACCAATGTTTCAAATTACAAATCAAGCGTCACGTCTAGGTTTGTCCACCTAATAATATGACAAAAGGGTTATCCACTTGGTAATAGGACATGAGGTGGTCCGCATGATTAATAGTACATGAGGTCGTTCTCCTGATTAATAGGAAATGTGGTAGTCTGCTTGATTAATAGGACTTGAGGTTGTCCGCCTGATTAATAGGACTTGAGGTCGGCTGCTTGATTAATGGGACACGAGGTCATCCGCCTAATCAATAGGACACGAGGTCGTCAGCCTGATTAATTGGACACCAGGTCATCTGCCTGATTAACACGACAAAAGGTAGTCTGCCTGATTAATAGGACATGAGGCCGTCCGCCTGACTAATATGACACAAGGTCGCCCGCCTGACTAATATGACATAAGGTCGTCCGCCTGATTAATATGACACGAGGTTATCCGCCTAAATAATAGGACATAAGGTAGTTCGCCTGATTAATAGAACAAAAGGAAGTCTGCCTGATTAATAGGACAAAACGAAGTCCGACTGATTAATAGGACAAAGGGTTATCCGCCTGGAAAACATGACACTTTATCACATATTCACATGATTTTCATTAATTTATTTCGACCTAGATCGTCATGCTTTTATTATCATTACTAAAATTCATCATTATCGTAAATCATTACCAAGCACATTTATAAATCGCAGGTTATTGACGAAAATAATCACTGGCATAAATCTACATTTTCATCAAATTATTTTGGCATACTATAAGTTAATGCCTGGAAGGTGGTTTTTCATAAGATTACTTTACAACACATTGCATTTCAATATCTGCTCTACTGACAAATTTGCCTAGAATGTTAAGTTGTGTAGGAGACGTAGCGCAATGTGGAACTTTATCTTAGTAGTGAACTGGGGAAGTTTGTTGTGGAGGAAACCAGACTCACTGGCAAAATTCAAAGGTCTACTTTCGGACTTTGCTCGTCCAGACTCACAGAATTCCTTATAAAATTCTTATCTCAAACAATTTTCTTTCAATCATGGTACCTAGTGTGTCTATAATTCGATATTGGGGAAGCATTTTAGGACCCCGCATAAATAATTGAGTCCTACTCCAGGGTACCATAAGTCTTGAACTACATATGGGCTGATTCCCGTGCAACCCGAGATAAGTAGGCATAACCATCCAAAATTTCCGTTTACTCCTGTACTTTTCCAAGATTCTGTCCAAACCCTTAACCTGTATTCATGGTCGTGATGGCTACTAAGTCAATATTTTTTTCTCGAAAACTCTTTAATCATCTCTGGTCAAAGAGGGGAAGTTGTTGACATCCAATTTTGTCCCTCCTTTCTTCCAAATTATTTATTTAAGCTTCTAATATATTATAAGGTAGATATTCTACTATATTTTTACTACAAACTATGACTATTTGTTATTATTATTAAAATATTACTATTATAGTTATACCTATTATTATTATTATTATTTCAAAAAAAACATTTATTTTCCCTTTATATACAACAACAACAACAACGACGACCCAGTATAATCCCACAGTGGGGTTTTGGGAGGGTAGTGTGTACGCAGACCTTACCTCTACCCGAGTGGGGTAGAGAGGCTGTTTCCTATAGAACCTCGGCTCAAGAAGACGGAAAGACAAAAAGAGACAATATATCAGTACCATCATGGAAATAATAACAACAACACAAGAACTAGTGAATAAATGAAAGGCAGAAATAATGACCAGTAAATAAGGCCCGGCACTATGAAAACGGAAGAGTAGTGTAAACACAGCTCTGACCACTAAATCCTATCAATCTAGCCTCACACTGATAGACTAAATATGATCAACTACCTCCTAACCCACAACCTTAATGCTCGACCTCCACAGCTTCCTATCGAGTGCCATGTCCTCGGAGATTTACTTTAGATTGCACCCGAGGTCTCGTTATCTATAATCCAACCTCTAAACCCTCGGTTATGACTTTCGTCTATACTCCGGGAGTGATGTTGTTCAAACAACTACCTAAATATGCACTCTCTCTCAAGTAGATACATAATAAATAGGAACAGCTAATTGAGGGCCCTTCAATCAACTACAACAAGAACGTAGTTGAACAAATAGAGATTAATCAACCAATCAAAACTATGTTAATATCACAATAAGTTTATCCCCCAACGGATTCTACCAAAACCCTAGATTAAGAACTTAGCTACTCATATTCATAAGAATCAATTCTAAAATAACTTGCATAATTGAACTACGAAATAATAATTAAAAGCTATAAAAATCAATGTTTGCTTCAGTGAGTAGTAATCCACAAGTTTTTCTTCTCTTCAATGGCTTCTTCTCTTCGAATCCTTCGAATCCCTTCGAATCCCCTCTTCAATTTGTGTTTTCGGGTCTATTTATATGTTTAGGACAAACCCTAAACATGTAGGAGACTTCTATTCCAACCGGGAAACACTTAAACTCCTGAAACTCGAATTTAGCCGGAACAGGGGCCTGGCGTTTGGGCCCTGGCACCTGGCTAACGCTAGGCTAGGGCAGGCGTTTCAACTCTAACGCCAGGCAGGGTCAGGCATTTCAGCTCTAACGCCAGGCTGGGTCAGGCGTTTGGGCTCTGGCACCCGGCTATAGCCCGGTGCACTCCTCCTCGCCTCTTGAGCGTATTTTCGATGTATTTGCATCCATTTAGCTCGGTTTCCATCTCCAATTCACCTACACATGAAATAGACTCTATTATGCACATAAAAAGTGTATTTTTATCATTAACGCACATAAAATGTAGGGCATATAACATGTTAAACCATGAATTCTAGCCTCGCATCAACCCACTTGTCACCTTGTGTATACGGCTTTCACATAACACAAATAGCACAACCAAAGCCAAACCTAAGGGTTTGCTTCCCCCACACAAAGTCAGGAAAGATACTTACCTCAATTAGGCCAACTCAACCCTCGAAAATAGCTTCCCCCCATAATTCGCCTCCCCAAGGCTCAAATCTAACAAAAATTGACTTAATATAATCAAATAATGCAAGGGAAATCAATTATGATAGATAAAACTTTGATCTTTACAAAATTTCCAAAAGTCAACCCCGAGCTCGCTCGGTCTAAACTCGGGTCCAAGAATAGATTCCGACTACCCATAACCCCACGAGTCCATATATATGATTGTTTTCAAATATGAGTCCCAATCAACTTCAAAACTCAAATTCTCATTTTCAAAAACTTAGTCAAAATTTCACCAATTTTCACTTTGATTCACAAGAATTTGATGCTTAATCTAAGATATGTTAATAAAATATAGTTGGAAATTGATTAGAATAACTTACCCAATGTTCATAGGTTCAAATCCCCTCTCTAAATCCCCTCCTATTGAGTCTACGGTTCTGGAATGTGAGAAATGAGATGAAATCCTAACTTCCCAACCCTTATTACCAGTTGCAAATGTCGCATTTGCGCCACAAGGTTTGTGTTTGCGAACCCCCGCAATTTCGAATCAGGGATAGCATTTGCGAAACCTGACAACCTCAACAAAAGTTTCAGTTGTGACAAAATATTCACAATTGCGAAGCTGGCCACTATCGCAAATGCGATCAAATGCTCGCAATTGCAAACCAACCCTCAGGCCTGCTGACTTCGCAAATCTGAAGGGGAAGTCACATTTGCGACATCTAACCAACCATATCCCTTTCGTAATTTCGAGGCTGGTGCTCGCAATTGTGATAACTGAGTGCCAGCAGACCAACAATTCCATTTTACAATTCAAACCATTCCGTAATATGCATGAAACTCACCCGAGCCCTCGGGGCTCCAAACCGAACATCCACACAAGTCTAAAATCATCATACAAACTCTATCGCGCGATCAAAAAATGATAATAACATCTAGAACTACAAACGGGATTCCAAAACGCATGAATTTCCAAGTTAATTTCAAGAACTTCTAGAATTGCAACTAAGCGTCCAAATATTATCAAATCAAATCCAAAAGATACCAAATTTTGTAGACACGTTCTAAATTGTAGAACATACCTATTCCATGTTTCAAAACCAAATTAGGACCCGATAGCTAAAAGTCAACCTAAGGTCAAACTTCTGAACCTCAAATTGTTATTTTTCGCAAAACAACACAAATCAACCTACGAACTTCCTAATTCGATTATGGGCATACACCCAAGTCTAAAATCACGATACAAAGCTATCTGAGCCATAATAATATCATTTTTGGGTCGTTTTCAAGAAAGTCAACCATTGGTCAACACAAACAACTTAGACTTTAAAGCCAAGAATCAAAGGGTCTAAATCAACCCAAAATCTTTATGGAACGAAACCAATCAACCCCACAAGTCATAAAACATAAATTACAAATGTGTGAATTATCAAAAGGGGAAACGGGGCGCAAATACACAAAACAATCGGTCGGGTCGTTTCATTCTCCCCTTCTTCAAAAAACTCGTTCGTCCTCGAACGTGCATAAGAACATACCTGAAGTGATGAAAAGGTGAGGATAATGATTCTACATGTCGTGCTCAGTCTCCCAGGTTGCCTCCTCGACTGGATGACCCCTCCATTGAACCTGCAGCGTGATCTCAACTTCCAGACATGTCTGTCCAAGATAGACAACGACTCCTCAATATAAGTCAAATCCTGGTCCCATTGGACAGAGCTAAAGTCTAAAACATGCGGATCACCATAATACTTTCAGAGCATAGAAACATGGAACACCGGATGTACTGCAGATAAGCTTGGTGGCAGTGCAAACCTGTAAGCCACCTCCCTCACTCTATTAAGGATCTCGAAAGGACCGATATACCTAAAGCTCAACTTGCCCTTCTTTCTGAATCTCATCATTTCCTTCATAGGTTTAACCCAGAGCAAACCCTCTTTCCCATCATGAATGCAACATATGTACTCTACGATTGGCATAACTCTTCTGTCTAGACTAGTGTCACGACCCCAATTTCCCTCCGTAATATGTCGTGACGGCACCTAGTCTCTAAGACTAGGTAAGCCTAACAAACATGCGAAAGTGAATGAAACAACAATTTTAAAATCTCAAAGCTCAACAACATATACAAAAAGGGAAATCTCTACAGCTCAAGGTGTATACAATAGACCAAAACCCCGGCGTAATACAAGACACAAACCATATGACAATACAAAAATCATTCCTATACAACTGTGTCTAGTAAAGAAGGAAAAATATAAAAAGGGATAGAAGGGGACTCCTATACAACGTATCATAAATCGCACCTCAAGTGCCCAATATCACAACTTTCCAAAGAAAAACCAAACAATAACATAATTTCACAATAAGGAGCCCACGGCTCAACCACAATGTACACAAAGTCTCAACAATAACAACCAGAAGAATAACTCAATAGAATGATATTTCACAACTTAACATTTTGCCTCAATAGGAATCACGACCTTTGCAACTCAATACCAATTTCAACAACAAGATATTCCAAGAATAGCAATTTCAAGTAAGGATTTCAATAGTTAAATAATGAATACAGAATAAAGAAACAAGAACTTCAACAAAACATGTAGAAAAATTAGCAAGTAATAGGTAAAACAAGTAAACATGAATTAGACTAACAATGATGGCTATAACATGTTAAGGTAACTCAATTAGGGAATGAAAGGAATCTACATAGCTAAAAATCGGTAATTTCCACATTTATCCCGTGTACACATTTGTCACCTTGCGTACACGACTTTTACACATCAAAATATCACAAACAACACCAATCCTAAGGGGTAATACCCCCAAAGAAGGTTAGGCAAGTGACTTACCTCAAATCACGCTAAATCAATCCACTAGCAGGCCATTCCCTCAAATCCAACTTTGAACGGATCAAATATAGCCAAAACAATTTCATACTACAAATATAATTATAGGAAACTCGTTCAAACAATGAAATTACGATCCTTGAAAAGAATTACAAAGTCAACCAAAAAATTCAACTCGGGCCCGCGCCTAGGAATTTGACCAAAATTACAAAATCCGAACACCTATTCCATAATGAGTCCAATCATGTAAGAATTACTCAAATTCGACCTCAAATTGCCTTTCAAATCCTTTATTTTTGGCCTAAGGAGTTTCATTTTCCCATGTTTCCAACTCCAAAACACTAATTAAATGATGAAATTATCAACATAATCATGTAAATTAACAAAAACCGAGTTAGAATCACTTACCCCAATCAACTCCTTGAAAAACCCTTCAAGAATCGCCCAAATTCGAGGCCTCATGTAAAATAACCAAAGCCCTCATTTTTGGAATTTTAACATTGTTGCCCAGTGATTACTCTTCGCGGTCGCGAAGAACAAAACAAAGTTGCCCCCAAAAATTCCTTCTCGAACGCGGTTGACTCACGCGAACATGGATCACTGATACACATCCTATGCGATCGTGGACATGCCCATGCAATCACGAAGAACAACTTCGTGTGGCCCTGCTGCATCACTTTCCTTGTACGCAAAAGCATCCACTCTACCCGTTCGCGAAGCACAATCTTCACCACTTCCACGATCGCGTCCCTCTCTCTGCGAATGCAAAGAGGAAAAACCAACAGTCCATAAACCTCTTTGTGATCGCGGACCTAACTTCGCGATCGCATAGAACGAAACTAGACCTGAGAAAAACCAAAATTTTAGATTCCTAAATGTTCCGAGATGCCACCGGACATGGTCTCAATTACACCGGAGGTTCAATGGACCTCAACCAAACATACCAACAAGTCCTAAAACATCACAAGAACATGCTGGAAGCATCAAATCACATCAAACAATACTAGAATCATGAATCACATATCGATTCAAGCCTAAGAAACTTATGAACTCCCGAATTCCAAAACTAATGTAGATTCCTACCAAAACAACTCCAAATGACTTCAAATTTTTCACACAAGTCATAAGTGAAATTAAGGACCTATTTCCAACTTTCGGAATCAGGATCCGACCCCGATATCAATAAAGTATACTCCCAGTCAAACTTCCAAAATCTTTCGTTTTCCAACTTTCGCCTATTCATGCTGAAACAACTTGCGGACCTCCAAATCAACATCAGGACACGCTCCTAAAACCAAAATAACCATAGGAGCTATTGGAACCATCAAAACTCCATTCCGGAATCATCTTCACACAAGTCACAGTACAGTCAACTTTTACAACTAAAACCTCCAACTTAGGGACTATGTGTCCTATTTCGCTCCGAAACTCACCCGGAACCAAACCCAAACACCCTGACAACTCACGTAACCACAATATAAGATAGAGGAAGCATAAATTAGGGAATAAGGGATAAAATAATCAAAATAACCGACAGGGTCATTACAACTGAGTTGTGCAAAGTCGATTTTTTGATATACTCGACTTTCTCCAAGGAATCTCGAACCAAATATATGCCCAACAACCTAGTCTCTCCCGACTCAAACCAACCAACTGGAGAACAATACAGTCTCATATATAGGGCCTCGGAAGGAGCCATCTAAATAGTCAATTGGTAGTTGTTGTTGTAGGCGAACACTACAAGCGGCAAAA
This sequence comes from Nicotiana knightiana, assembly GCA_005239525.1. Classification (NCBI taxonomy): domain Eukaryota; kingdom Viridiplantae; phylum Streptophyta; class Magnoliopsida; order Solanales; family Solanaceae; genus Nicotiana; species Nicotiana knightiana. The sequence continues at coordinate 100,940 of ML425172.1, forward strand.
TCGGATCAAAGGAACCCCTGAAATCCATAGCAGAGGCACGAATCATATCCTATAATATCTTAATGGTGCGCTAGGACTGCCCATCCGTATGGGGTGAAATATTGTACGTAACTCAACCTTTGTGCCTAACTCATGCTATATAGCAATCCAAAAATGTGATGTAAGTGCCCCGGTCAGAGATGGTTGGATACCGGCACATCATGAAGTCTGACAATGTCGCAAATATGGATTCGAGCCAGCTACTCTGAAGAATAGGTAGCCACCACAAGAATGCAATGAGCTGACTTTGTCAACCTATCCACAATCACCCATACAACATCAAATTTCTTCTGAGTATGTGGGCGCCCAACAACAAAGTCCATGGTAACATGCTCCCACTTCCACTCAGAAATCTCAAGTCCCTCAAGCAACCCGCCTGGCCTCTGATGCTCATACTTCACTTGCTGACAATTTAGGCACCGAGCCACATAATCCATTATGTATTTATTCATTTCCCTCCACCAATAATGTTGCCTTAAATCCTGATACATCTTAGCGGAATCCATATGAATGGAGTACTATGAACTGTGATTCTCCTGAAGAATCAACTCATGTAACCCATCCACATCGGCCTTATATCCTCAACACCTCATGCTCTCCAATAGAAATCTCCATGGCATCACGGTGTTGTACCATGTCCTTAAGGACAAGAAAATGAGGGTCGTCATATTCATCCTCTCCAATGCGATCATATAAGGGAGATTGAGAGACCACGCAAGCAAGAACTCGACTGGGCTCAAAAAAATCTAATCTGAATAACTGGTTGGCCAAGGCCTGAACATCTATGGCTAGTGGATTTTCTTCCCTGGTAGACATGCAAAATTACCCATGGTCTCTAGTCACGACCCAAATCTCTGTCAGTTGGGTATCGTGATGGAACCTAGTCTTAAGGACTAGGTAAGCCTAATATTCATGGAATAATCAACAATAATGAATAAAATCAAATATTTTTCTGAAGCAAGTGATCCTGTACACATTGTATATTCCCAAAACCCAGAAGTACAAGTCATAAGCTTTTAAGAATTTACACTAAAACTCCTAAAATACCACTGTTCAGAACTAAGTACAACAGTGCAAACAAAAATATAAGATGGTGACTCTGAAACCGCGAACGCTGAAGCGGTTTTACCTTGAGTCTCCACAACAGCAACCGCGCTACTAACAATCAATGGCCGGCTATGCGAAAATCTGGAATCTGCACAAAAAATGTGCAGAAGAGTAGTATGAGCACACCACAGCATTGCCCAGTAAGTATCAAGACTAACCTCGGTGAAGTAGTGACGAGGACTAGTCAAGACACCCACTGGTCTAATAAAACTGAACAAATATCAATATAGGAATCAGGCAGATGATGACATACACATAAAGGCTACGCAATACAGCTAACGAGACAGTGAATTCGATATAGAAGGAAAACAATAAATATCAGCGGAAAGACCATGAAGTAACACAAGACTGAATAGAGCACAAACAAATCTGGCATATAAGTATGAAACACGTACATGGGATGACTCAACAACTTCAACCACTTCTACATCAAATTCATATTCATCTCCACGAGGTTCCGAACCTCGGACAAATCACCATTTACGGGTCCCAATATTCAAACCCTAACACTTGGCAACTTGCGCCCTCATTCGGGTTCTAATTGCATCGACGAATCACATGCCAATTAGGTCATTCCCACCTATACGGTAAGCACAACAAAAGTATCTATACTTGACAACAACAAGGAGTCCTGAATCCATTAGTAGTACTTAACTACGTGTATGCTTGTGCAGGTGTCCTAACATGATTTCAACATCCAATAGACATAAGGAAAACAAAATGGCAACACGTACATTTTCATCTCATAAGTTTCCACACTAATGAACTCACACGGTAAGTGTTCCAGTACACAATATCAACAACAAGGATTGCCCCCAGGCCAACACAAGTATCACAGCCAATCCCTGACATAACCCACCTTGTCACGCCATGTGTGCAATAGTACAATATATGCCCGCCTTGTTTATCCACACGCGCATAAACATGTTCCCACCTTGTCACACCACATGCACAACACTCAACCTCGTATCCCGCCTTATCATGCTACATGTGCAATATCAGTAGTAAACACGGCACGGCAAAAGCCTCGTGAAATCCCCATATCAACGACCGCACGGTAGAAACCTCGTGCATCACCACAACAAGTACAACAACAATAATGGCAATAGTTCAAGATACAATTAATACATCAACTCAAGAACCTTCGACCACAAGATAGGTAGGACCAGTTCACGAGAAACAAACATAATAAAGAGTGCTAGGCATATTATGAATCACTCAACAAGGAAGGAAAACATCATGTAACAGCCGCACGTAATTACACGGTGAACAACAAGAAATCAACAAAAATTCGATAACCCCATATAAGGGAATGTCACGAAGGTATAGAATATCTAAACTTCTTTTAAGGTTGAGCAGTTACGATAATATTCAACAATTTCCACTTAAGGACAAGCAGTAGAGAATAATCATAAATTCATTTAACACCCAAAACAATTCTAGGTTGAGATGAAGATAATTGAAAATTTGAGATAAGCAGTTAAGAAGACATAGCATGACAGTAAAGGAAATAAAAATCTTCAGATAAGTCAATTAGGAGTAAATCCGAAAGTAAGAACTTCCACATTTAAGCAAATAAGGATGACACTAGAAATTAGGAAATTCAATCATGCTAAGGACAATTCATACTCGGCGAATATAAGGACCTAAGATTCCTAAAGGGTCAAATTTCCACAAACAAGTCCGAGCATGCACTCGTCACCTCGCGTACACGGACTACAATCAACATAGCAGGCTCAAATCCTAAGGAAAAATTCCCCCACACAAGGTTAGGCAAGATACTTACCTCAACCGCTCAAATCAAACTTGAAATCACGTTCTTTCCACGGGTATTCGACTCCCAATGGCCCAAATCTAATCAAATCAATAGCATCGTGTAAATAATACTACAAGCAACTAGTTTAACTAATAAATTCGAAGTTAAGACGCGAAATTAGTAAATTGCCATAAAAGTTCCCCGGGCCCACGTCTCGGAATCGGGTAAAAATTATATTTTCCGGACACCCATTCACTCACGAGTCTAAACATATGAAAATTTCTCAAATCGGAGGCCAAAAACTCAATCAAAACTCAATAATTCGGTCTATGAAGTTTATCCCATTTTCTACCCAAAGTTTTTGAAATTAAAGGTTGGATTTAAGATTTGAATCATGGAAATTGGTCTATAATGAATGGAAATCACTTACTCAAGTTACCCAGGTGCAAAATCCTCCAAAAATCGCCTCTCCCGAGCTCCCCAATTCGAAAATGGTAAAAATAACATAATCCCTTTGATTTGATATAATTGCCTAGAAATTCCGCACCTGCGCCCCTGGGACTGCACTTGCGGTCCCGCACCTACGGAACTACCATCGCAGGCGCAAAAACCCACTAAAAAGCCTGGGGTCGCACCTGCAGTCAAATGGCCGCATCTGCGGAAAACTAACCGCACTTGCGAGGATTGGGGGTTTGGGCTAAGTTCCGCTCCTGCGAGCTCCTCGCCGCACCTGTGTGTCCGCACCTGTGGAAGGCCCATCGTAGGTGCGAGACACCAGAACCAGCAATGGTTCAGCTATCTCCTAAGTTCTAATGACACCCAGATTAGCATCCTAAACGTACCCGAAGCCCCTCGGGACCCCGTCCAACCGCACACACAAGTCATATAACCTAACCCGGACTCGCTCGAGGTTTCAAACCACATAAAACACCACTAACACGATGAATTAGACTAAAAATCCATGAAAATTCTTCAAACTTCTATAAACATTATGTTTTTCATTTAAGGTCCGAGTCACGTCAAACTAAGTCCGTTTCTTACCAAATTTCACAGATAACACATATAAATCAAATCAAACCTGTACCGGGCTTCGGAATCGTAATGCGGGCCCGATATTATAGGTTTCACCTCAAATTTCATTTTCGAAAACCTTTCTATACCTTCAGAAAACAATTTTCTTTAAAAATTCAATTCTCAGACCTAGGACCTCGGAATTCGATTCCGGGCATACGCCCAAGTCCCATATTTTCCTACGCACCCTTAGGGACCGTCAAATTAAGGGTCCGGGTCCGTTTACCAACAATATTGACTGAAGTCAACATTATTCAAATTTTCAATACAAAATTTTCATTTTTTTCAGCTTTTCACATAAAGGCTCCCCGGCTACACACCCGGGATGCGCACGCAAATTGAGGGAAGATAGAATGATGTTTTCATGACCTCAAAACACAAAATTAGATAGAATATACGGGATGACCCTTTTGGGTCATCACATCTCAGCCTTTTGACTCAAGGAACCGGCCACTATATTGGGCTTCTCGAGATGATATAGAAAAGTGATATCGTAGTCTTTAAGAAAATCTAACCATCTCCGCTGCTGCAAGCTATGATATTTCTATTTGAATAGATGCTGGAGATTCCGGTTGTCAGTATAGGCCTTGCATGGGACAGCATACAGAAAACGCCTCCAAATCATCAATACATGAACAATAACTGTCAATTCCAAGTCGTGCACCGGATAATTCTTCTCATGAAACTTCAGATGGCGAGACGCGTAGGAAATCTGTGAGGCCCCGTAAGATTTTACCTAGAAAACGGGTGGTTCGGACCCTTTTGATTGAACAGCACCCTACGGACTTAGAAGAAAAATGTTCGTGAAATAGTGCGTGTCTGCGGCCCATTATGTGGTCGCATAATCGATATGCAGACCGCATAATGATCACAGAAGTGCTTCAAGGGTTGGTCGAGTTTAAGGCCAAATATGCGATCAATTATGCGGTCACATAATTGATATGCGAATCGTATATTGGTCGCAAAATTCACAATGGGATTTCTGGTGCCAAGGGAGTTGTACGACGCATTATATGGCCGCATAACTGTTATGCGGTGCATTATGTGATCGCATAACGGATATGCGGGCCGCATAATGGTCGCATACCCGATCAGTTATTTTCCTCGGCTGAGGCCATTTTGCGGCAGGTTTGTGGGCCGCATTACCATTCTGCGATCACATATGCGACCGCATATTTGAGACGGGGCACCCCATTTTCTAATTTTTAAACCCGACCCAGATCAATAAAACACTCGCCATCATTTTAAGTCATTACCTTCATATTTTAGAGTGAGATAAGGGAGAGTCCGAGAGAGAGTTCCATTTCCATCCCATTTGATCTTCACTCAACACTCAAGGCTTGGGAATAATCCAATAAGGTACCAAATTTATTACTCTAAGATGTAAGTCTCTACTGCACCAGCTTTAAATTTCATGCTATAGCTAAGTTGGGCCGTTGATAGGTTAGTTCATAAGGGTAATGCTAGGGACCTTGCATGCATGGGATTCTAAACTATGTGAGGGTAGGTAAAAGCAAAAACGGGAAGAAATGGGAAATGGGACCTTAGCAATTTCGTAATAATAGGTGCAATGCACAAATGAGCTAAGTCTATGATCAAATTCCTAATTAAGACTTGATTGTGCTATTTTGTTAAATAGATTGAAAGGGCTAAAGGATTCCAGAAATCGACATAGGAATTCTTGATAAACTTGTGATGCTAACACAAAAGAGTCATTTTTACTGTATAATCTATTGAAGTACACCCGATTTAACCCATAATCATCTATTTCATTACGAAACCAATCACATTTAAATAGTACAACACTAAAACAATCCCAATAATCAATCTCAATGATATCCTGAATCGCTCCATAATAGATAACCTCACCATCGATGGGATTTTGGTCCCTAGCACTACCAAAACTATCTGTTGTTGCTGATAAAGTCACTTCACTATTTTTAGTCTTGCATCGGGAATCCCATTCTTTGGTATGAAATTGGTATCCATTAATAAAATATCCAGTATATCTTCTGGCTCCCATATTAGGTCCTTTGGCTAGCCATCTTAAATAATATGGAAATACAATATTTTTAACTTTCTCTTTAAACCAATTGTTGAATTCCCGACTATAATCCCTCGCTCTTACCCATGCATTTGATCTACTATGAATAACAATTAAATTCATATGTTCCCTGCAATCAAGAACATTTCAAGTTTAATCATATAATAAAGAAAAAATTATATAAAATATAAATAAATATTAATATAATTTATCTTAATCGATAAACTTTTCCATTTGTTCATCTCCAGTATTGAACAGAACATATCGATATGCTTCAACGCATAACTGCGAATCAATGAGAAAAGTATTTTTTTTCTTACTTCCAATTGGATGACCTATATTAGGGAATATAGGTGACAAATTTTGAGAGCACTCATCATCCACAGTTTGGTACCTACTAAATTTTGTCTCCACGCCATCATGTAGATATCTCAAACAAAAAGTCAAGCACTCATCGGCCAAAAACCCATCTGCTATTGACGCTTCTGGACTAGATCGATTACGTACAAACCTTGTACTTACATAGGTTCCTCTCAATGGGATAAATCCAACGAAGATGAGTCGAACCCCCAAGCTTAATTTCATTCACCAAATGAATAGGCAAATGTGGCATTATGTCCAAAAATGTTGGATGGAGAAATCTTTTCAAGCTCACATGTTATTTCAACAATTTCAGACTGCATTATTTCAAGATCTCTTCGCCTTATGACCTTACTACATATAGCTCTAAAGAAATTTTCAACCTAATTAAGTCCAATGAAACATTATTGGGCAACACTTTTCTAATAGCAACCTGGAGCAAGTAATGCATTATAAAATGGGCGTCATGACTCTTGTACCCTGATATTTTCATCTCCTTCACTTGCACGCATTCTGAAATATTCGAAGCACACCCTTTTGTAATTTAACATTTTTCATGACAGTACAAAACAAAGTTTTCTCTTTTGGTTTCATGTAGAAACAATATTTAGCCAAACTTATAGTTCCATCATTATTTATTCTTGGGTGTAGCTCCTTTCGTATCCCCATTTCTTGTAAGTCATAGCGAGATTTTTCATGATCTTTTGATTTTTCATCTATTTCTAATAAAGTTACAAGCAAACTATGACATATGTTTTTCTCGATGTGCATCACATCAAGATTGTGCCTCAATTTGTTATGCACCAAATATGGCTATTCGAAAAAAATGGATCTCTTTTTCCACGGACCCTTATCACTCCGAGGCATTTTTTTAGTGCTCTTTCCAAAGATATTGTTGAATTCAAGCAGCTCTTCAAACACTTATTCACCCGACAATGGTGTAGGTGCAGGATTATGCTCCTCCTTACCATCAAAAGACTTCTTATCTCGTCGGAATGGATGATCACGAGGCAAAAATCTTCGATGGCCCAAGTAGCACATCTTATGACTATGTTTGAATTGAGAACATGTGTCATAATTGCAAGTGGGGCATGAATATATCCCCTTAGTGCTCCACCCTGAAACCATTGCTAATGCTAGAAAGTCACTAACTGTCCACATTAAGGCAACACGCATTCGGAAAGTTTGGTTGGTTTCAGCATCAAATGTGTCTATCCCAGTTTCCCATAGTTCCTTCAATTCTCCAACTAATGGTCGTAGGTACACATCTATATCATTTACTGGAGATGATGGACCTGGAATGATCATAGACAACATTATACACTCTGGCTTCATACAAATTCACGGTGATAAATTATAGTTCATTAACATAACATGCCACGTGCTATGAGAAATACTCATGGCCCGAAACGGGTTGAAACCAGCACTTGAAATACCCAATCTAACATTCTGAGGATATCTAGAGAAGTCTGGGTGTAAATAATCAAAAGCCTTCCAAGCTTTACCGTCAACAGGATGTCTTATATTCCCATCATTGGGCCGTCCATTAGCATGCCATCTCATTGCAGCAGCCGTTTCAGGACACATGAATATCCGCTGAAGCCTAGGCTTTAAGGGAAAATACCTTAAAACCTCTGCAGGGATTTTAGAACTTGCTTTAGTTAAAGGACCAGCACTCTTCCATCTTGAAGACCCACAAATAAAGCAATTATCGGCATTCGCATTTTCTTTCCAAAATAACATGCAATCATTAGGGTATGCATATATTTTTCATAATGAAGACCAAAATCTTTTATCATGTTTCTAGCCTTGTTGAAAGATTCCGGTACCTGAGCAAAGGAAAATGCCTCTTTATCAACTCTAACAAATCAGAGAAAGCCACATTCCTCAACCCATGCAAGGATTTAAGCAAGTACAATCAAATAGTGAAACTCAGTTTACTCAAATTCACACCCCGGATATAACTCTTGTTTTCCTTCCTCCAGAAATTTGAAAAACTTCTTTGCATCTTCAGATACTCTTTCCCCAACTCCTTCTTTATCCCATGCCTGACCCTCTATATTTCTAAATGTATCATGAAGTAGTCCATCAATATCGTCACACATGATAGAACCTTCATCATCGTTTCTTGGATGAGGTGTATTTCTTGAGGAAAATTCTTTCCCGTGGAAAACCCATTTGGTATAACCATCAACAAATCCATGAACAACCAAATGATCCTCCACCACATTTCTATAATACCAATAGCGATTCATGCACTTTTTGCAAGGGCATAATATTTCATTTCTTTGGGCGGCTCGTTCAAATGCCTTATCAAGAAAATTATTCACTCCACATATATACTCATCCGTCCATCTTAGGATATTCATCCAACTTTTGTCACCGTAATCCATAATTATCCTATATAACATATTCAAATCACCAAGATTAATATTCAAGGTAAGCAAAGTTAACTCTTATCCATATAATTCCCCCACCACGTGCAACATTGACACATAGAAGAACTAATTAAACAACTTAAGTTCATACAATCTACCAGAAGACTATTTAATAAGGTATCACCAATTTCGCAAAGATAGATCATGTAAAGAAGGACTTTTTAATCGAACAGATACATATACAACATAAACAGGCCAAAGTGGATACCACTACTGGTTCTTGATGGTGTAGTGTAGATTGTTTGTGTAAAATAAAATATATACAATATTAAAGCTTAAATGATCTTCTGGTACTTAACAACTGCTCCATTTTTTATTACAATATGAAGAAACATGATAAATGTAACTGTAACGATCTGGTCGGTCGTTCCGAGAGTAATAGCCCTGTTTCCCCCATTTCTTCTTCATTATATGTGGTTCAGATTCATTATGTTGTGTTAGATGGGTTGGCTCGGGTTCAGAGCGATTTTTGGAGAGAAATGAGACACTTAGTCTCTTAAGTTGGTTCAATAGTAGGAAAAATCAACCGGAAGTTGAGTTATTGGTAAAAAATCTCGGAATGTAGATGTTATAGTTCGGATAGCTTCGTTAGGTTATTTGGTACTTAGGAGTGTGTTCGAAATGTGGTTTTGATCTCCGGAGTAGATTTAGGCTTGAATTGGCGAAATTGAGTTTTTGGCGATTTCCGGTCGGCAGTGGAAAATTAGCTATTGGGGTTGGAATGGAATTTCGGAAGTTTGAGCATGTTCATAGTCATTTTGAATGTGTGTGCAAAATCTCAGGTCAATCGGACGTGTTTTGGATGCTTTCAGCATCTTTGGCGAAATTTAGAAATCTCAAAGTTCATAGGCTTGAATCTGGTGTGATTTTGATGTTTTGGTGTTGTTTTGGGTGTTTCGAGGGCTCGACTAAGTTTGAATAAGGTTATGGGATGTGTTGGTATGTTTGGTTGTGGACCCGAGGGGCTCGGGGTGATTTCGGATAACCATCGAGGGATTTAAAGTTGGAAAATTACAGCTGAAGCTGTTGGTGCTGGTGTAACCGCACCTGCGGATAGGGGACCGCAGGTACGAGCCCGTAGAAGAGGGCACAAGACCGCAAATGCGGATTTTGGTGGACAGGAGGAAGACCGGAGATGCGGAGCTGGGGCCGCACCTGCGGAGTCGCAGATGCGGAAATTTGATCGCAGGTGCGAAAATGTGCATTTAAATAATTATTCGCAGGTGCACACCTGGGACCGCAAGTGCGGGTCCGCAGGGGCGAGAATTTGGCCGCAGGTGTGGAAATCCCTGGGCAGAAAATACAAATAGGACCCTTCGCGTATTTTGGTCATTCATCCACCATTTTTGAACAGGTTTGAAGCTTTTTGAAGGGTTTTGAAGAGGAAAATCGAAGGTTCTTCGTGGAGGTAAGACTTTTGGTCTAAAAACTCGTTTAAGTGTGATTTATGGACTGATTAGTGGTAAAATTTGTGAAAAATTAGTACAAAAATGGGATAATTAGGGCTTGTAATTGGAGACCTTTAATTGGGGATTTGAGGGGCCATTTGAGGTCCGATTTTGAGATTCTTGGTATGTATAGACTCGTGGGAGGATAAGGATTCTTCTGATGTGATTTTTATAGACTACCGAGATGTGGGCCCGGGGGTAAGGTTTGGCCAATTTCGGGAGTTTTGGTATATATTGGTTATTTTCGAGTGGGCTTTGTTCCCTTAGAGTATTTTGATGATATAAGTCTATTTTTGAATAGATTCGGGTGCGTTGAGGCCGAGTCGAGGGGAAAAGGCATCGCGGAGTAGATTTTCGACTGGTTTGAGGTAAGTAATGACTCTAAATCTTGTCCTGAGGGTATGGAACCCCGGACTTCGTATTTTCTCATTATTTTTGGAGTGGCGCACATACTGGATGCCGAGTGTGTGGCGTGCACTGATTGGGGATTTGGACTTGGTCCTTCCTGTGGCAACTATTGAGTTGCGTATTTACTTTTAAATCATATGTTAAATCGTGTTTTCAGACTATTGTTATATTTGGGTTGTAAGCCATGTTTGGGGCTTTGTGCCAACTTGTTTAGACCCCTTGGGGGATTTTACTGCTATTCCTCACTGTGTTGAATTATGATTTACACTCAATCATATTATGTTTAACTGATTTCGAAACTCATCCTTATTTACACTATTTTGAGATATAAAATGATGTTTTTGGGTCGAGTACCCCATTTTCTCGATAGCCCGAGTGGCTTTTTGAGAGTTTCTGAGTGAGTGAGGCCGAGGGCCTGATTGTGAGGATATGATATGCCCAGAGATGTCTTGATATTAGCGCTTGGGCTGTAGGAGCCCCTCCAGAGTCTGTACACACCCCCAGTGAGCGCAGGTACCTACTGAGTGCGAGTGCCGAGTGCCGAGTGACGAGTGATTGGGAGGCATGAGTGACTCTGAGGTTGCCCAAGGGGCTGATTATGAGTGACTCTGAGGTTGCCCGAGGGGATGATTATGAGTGACTGTGAGGTATGCCCGAGGGGTTGATTCTGAGTGATGTTACGCCCGAGGGGCAGTTTCTGATACATGTTTTGCCCGAGAGGCTACTTATGATTCATTTCCTTTTTAGACTAAACTTCTCAAACATTTTTCTAAAATTGTTGGAAATTAAACTTTTCAAAGGAGTTTTACTGAAATTGGATTTTTTTTAAGCGTGATGATTTAACGTATACACTGTTGGAAAGAAAGGATGTGCTTATTGTGAAATAATGATTTGACTTTATGTGTTTCTTATTGCTCAGACCTGATTTATTTTCATTACTACTGAGTTGGCATACTCACATTACTCCCTGCACCTTGTGTGCAGATCCAGGTGCTAGGGCAGAGTGAGCTATGTATCTGTTCCAGAGACTTTTTGGAGATTTTTCGAGGTAGTTGCACGCGTCCGTAGCCCTGCTCTCTCCTGCTCACTATTATAGAGTTATTTTCCAGAGTTGTATATTTTCTGTAGATGCTCATGACCAGTGACTCCGGGATCTTGGGGTTGTATTTAATATTCGGTGTAGCTTTTTATGTTTTAAAATGATTAAACGAAACCTTTATGGGTTATTAGTTTAGTAATTATATAAATGAAGGATATATTTATGATATTGAGTGTGGATTTAGCTGGCCTAGTTCCACGATAGGCTCCATCACGACTAGTTTAGATTTAGGGTCGTGACAAGTTGGTATTAGAGCGCTAGGTTACATAGGACTCACCGGTCATGAGCAGGTTTAGTAGAGTCTTGCGGATCGGTACGGAGACGTATGTACTTATCTTCGAGAGGCTGCAGAACCCTTAGGAAAAATCTCACATCCTTAAATTCTTGTCGTGCGAATCCATCTATTCAGCTAAAATCATAACTCTTTAAATTCCTCTCAAGTATTCGAATGTGCACGTGAACGCTCGGTATCAGCTGTGTAACGACGACTTGTGATTTCCATGAGTGAGGTGCGAGATGTGATTTTTGGCATGGTGTTAATGGGCCAGTCTGAGGGACTTGAGGCTGGATTTTGTCTGTGGCTTGAGTAATGAGATTTTGTTTGTGAGAGCATGTGTTTGGGGACTTATATGTCCGTTGGTGTCTTTATTGACGGGACTTTGTGACTGGATGACTATGTGGTGAGCATGATTTGAGGGTGAGATGTGTTCATATCTCTTGGTTTTGACAAAAAGGGATGGGCTGGATATATAGCAATAAATATTGAGTGTTTGACTTCTGTCTGGAGTTGGCACATGGCCTCGAGTCGTGAGTGTATGGGAAGACCTCTTATGTTATTCAGTTGTGGAGTGAAGAGGATCCTTCTATTGTGTTATGAGTTCCTGGTGATGTCTTTTGGGATGATCATTTCCCCAGTAGCGTTCATGTATTTGATTAGCGGTGTATTCCAGCTGTATTAGCACTCCTTTGTTATTGTATTCATTGATGGCATCCTGGCGTATACGCGTAGCCATGGGGTAGCATACTCAGTATTTGAGGACGGCATTATAAGGATTCAGGGGGGAGAGGCTCTATGCTAAGTTCTCCAAGTATGAATATTGGCTCAGTTCAGTAGCATTCTTGGGACACGTGGTGTCCAGTGAGGGTATCCATGTGGTCAGATGAGTGCGGGTAAAGCTTCTAAAAGCTCAAGATTTCTTTGACCACCGCTCCAGTGTTAGTTCTGCCATCAGCTTCAGGTTCTTATACCGCTTATTGTGATGTCTCGAGGGTAGGCATTGGTTTGTTCTAATGTAGGGGGGTAAAGCGATTGCGTAATAGCTATGATCTTCGGAAGTGTATAAAGAGATATCAGTTTGAGGCTAAGCAAGCGTGGCTATTTCCCTCAGGGTGTCCTGAGGTTGTGTGATCCTTATGTTGTTTTGCAGCAAGTTCTCTTTTACCTGTAATTGATATATGTTGCAATTTGAGTTTAGATCACTTGTGGGAGTCGGCACGGCCATTGCAATGGTGAATGTGAGGTTGGAGATGATTTGGGATTTTAGATGGTTTGAGTTATATATGAACTTATGAAGGATTTAGTTGAATCTCGATGTGGTATGGCGGCGGTGTTAGCGTATGGTCATTATGAGTTACTGGTCATTTTGATCTATGGCTTTGAGCCAAGTGGGGGAGTCTGCTAGTGATGAGTTGTTTGCACGATTAAGTGATGTGTTAGGTTCAGTTCGAGGTATACTGGTGAATCAGTTGTGGCTTAAAAGGTTTGAGATCGGGGATGAATCGAGTAATGGAACTTTTGGCTACAGGTTGTAATGTACTCTATGGGTAATTGGATATTTTTTTTTATTTTATTGAATGATTGAGTTGTAATTGTAAAATGGTGTAGTGTGTGCAAGGTAGGAATTTGCTTGTTGCTTCGAGTTTGTGTGGATTACTTCCTGGGGTGTTGGAGTGCTAATGGAGCACAGGTCGATTGGTCCGTTTGATCAGTCTAATTGAGGTTTGAGTAGAGTGGATGACTCTCGAGAATGGTTCTGACGGATTCAAGGTTAAATATAGCAATTGAGAATCTTCAAGGTGTGTTTTGGGCTAGAATTGAGATTTATGGGAGGGTGTCAAGACTTGTGGCATTTCGACATTATCATGGATTCTATATCAGTATCAGGAAGGTGAAGGTAATGGCTTTATATTCGCAGGAAGTCTCTTCAGAGTAAATATTTTGAATGTGGTACTTTTGGGGATATTTGAGAGAGTATTCAGCGGCTTATGAGCCTTAGACGGTATGGTTTTATGCTTGGGTCTCGTGTGGTGAGTCTGGGTTGAGAATTGCGGTATTATGGCAAAGAGAAGTACCAATTCGCAGGTAAGTCAGAAGGAACTTGGAGAAATAGGACAACTTGGTAGTAGGTCGGATCGGCATGATAAGGGATACGATTAGTTCTTTGGGTGTTCATGAGGTAATGTGTTTTTACAGGTGTTTCTTAGAAATGCTCTTGGGTTTTGATGACCTGCGTAGCTTGGTTGAGTTAGAAGGATTTAGTCCTGACGGTTTGGTGTTGTACAAATGGGATTCAGATAGCTCCTGATGGTTTCTACCATGGTTAGAGATGCATATTTTCTACTGGCGTGAGGTGCAGGTGATGTATAGTGATTTTGCTTCTAAATGGGATCAAATGGGAAGTTCTTGACTAGTTGGGTGCGTAGTTGCTTGTGGCTCGGAAGAGATTATGAAGTTCTCATGTTTATCATAGGATAGTATAGTGTATGTGGTATGTCATGTAGAGTGAGATTTTCATGTGTGAGGTCATGGTTCAGTTCTGGAAGGAAGGTCAAAAATTATTAGGCAGCATTGGCAATTTCAGATGACTAGGTAGATGATGGCACTATTGGGTGGCTTGATGAGGGTATACATTTCAGAAAGGGCATGTGTGGAGTTAAGGGTTCTTCATTGGTATAGCGACGCTCTCTTATTGGATCGACTGCTGATATTCAAGGTTGCTTAGTGACACGGAAGGATTTTAGGGGTATCCCTCGTGGAATGGTTGAGTATTAGGGATGTGTTATGTATTCGAGCGGTGGAGTTGAGATCAGATATAGTAATTGGTGCGCTTCCTGACTTCGAGACTGAGAGTTCTCATAAACAGGTTATTTTGTGGTAGTGAACTGTGAAGGTGCGAGCATAGCTAGTCAGATGTTAGTATGTACCATGATTCAGTCATTGTGAACTTTTCGGTGAGTTATCTATCTATGTGGGTGACCAGAGTTGATTTAGGGTTATTGCTAGGCCAATATGAGTGTGTGTTCTGCACCGGGTCAGAATTGCTGACTTTGAATTTCTATGTTGAGGGATGTACCATTCAATTGTCATTGAGTTTATTCGTGTTCTGGAGTGATGTATGAGTTACCCTTTGGTGCTGGTCTAACCGCACCTGCGGATAGGGGACCGCAGATATGAGCCCGTAGAAGCGGACACAAGACCGCAGATACGGATTTTGGTGGACAGGAGGAAGACCGCAGATGCGGAGCTGGGGCCACACCTACGGAGTCGCAGATGCGGATATTTGATCGCAGGTGCGGAAATGTGCATTTAAGTAATTATTCTCAGGTGCACACCTGGGACCGCAGGTGCGGAAATCCCTGGGCAGAACATACAAATAGGACCCTTAGCGTATTTTGGTCATTCATCCACCATTTTTGCACGGATTTGAAGCTTTTTGAAGGGTTTTCAAGAGGAAAATCGAATATTCTTCGTGGAGGTAAGACTTTTGGTCTTAAAACTCGTTTATGTGTGATTTATGGACTAATTAGTGGTGAAATTTGTGGGAAATTAGTAAAAAAAATGGGGTAATTAGGGCTTGTAATTGGAGAGCTTTAATTGGAGATTTGAGGGGCCATTTGAGGTCCGATTTTGAGATTCTTGGTATGTACAGACTCGTGGGAAGATAAGGATTCTTCTGATGTGATTTTTATCGACTTTGGAGACGTGGGCCCGGGGGTCAGGTTTTGCCAATTTCGAGATTTTTGGTATATATTGGTTATTTCGAGTGGGCTTTGTTCCCTTAGAGTATTTGATGATATGAGTCTATTTTTGAATAGATTCGGGGCGCGTTGAGGCCGAGTTGAGAGGAAAAAGCATCGCAGAGTAGATTTTCGTCTGGTTTGAGGTAAGTAATGACTGTAAATCTTGTCCTGAGGGTATGGAACCCCGGACTTCGTATTTTCTCATTATTTTTGGAGTGGCGCACATGATGAATGACGAGTGTGTGGCGTGCACTGATTGGGGATTTGGACTTGTTCCTTCCCGTGGCAACTATTGAGTTGCGTATTTACTTTTAAATCATATGTTAAATCGTGTTCTCAGACTATTGTTATATTTGAGATGTAAGCCATGTTTGGGGCCTTGTGCCAACTTGTTTAGACCCCTTGAGGGCTTTTACTGCTATTCCTCACTGTGTTGACTTATGATTTACACTTAATCATATTATGTTTAACTGATTTCGAAACTCAGCCTTATTTACACTATTTTGAGATATAAAATGATATTTTTGGGTCGAGTGCCCATTTTACTGATAGCCCGAGTGGATTTTTGAGATTTTCTGACTGAGTGAGACCGAGGGATTGATTCTGAGGATATGATATGCCCCGAGATGTCTTGATATTAGAGCTTGTGTTGTAGGAGCCCCTCTGGAGCCTGTACACACCTCCAGTGAGCGCATGTACCTACTAAGTGCAAGTGCCGAGTGCCGAGTGATTGAGAGGCATGAGTGACTGTGAGGTTGCCCGAGGGGCTGATTATGAGTGATTGTGAGATTGCCCGAGGGGCTGATTATGAGTGACTGTGAGGTATGCCCGAGGGGCTGATTCTGAGTGATGTTACATCCGAGGGGCAGTTTCTGATACATGTTTTGCCCGAGAGGCTACTTATGATTCATTTCATTTTTACACTAAACTTCTTGGACATTTTTCTAACATTGTTGGAAATTACACTTTTCAAAGGAGTTTTACTGAAATTGGCTTTTTTAAGCGTGATGATTTAACGTATCCACTGTTGGAAAGAAAGAGTGCTTATTGTGAAATGATGATTTGACTTTGTGTGTTTCTTACTGCTCAGACCTGATTTATTTTCATTACTACTGAGTTGGCGTACTCACATTACTCCATGCACCTTGTGTGCAGATCCAGGTGCTAGGACAGAGTGAGTTGTGTATCTGTTCCAGAGACTTTTCGGAGATTTTGCGAGGTAGATGAACGCATCCGCATCCCTTATCTCTCTTGCTCACTATTATAGAGTTATTTTCCAGAGTTGTATATTTTTTGTAGATGCTCATGACCAATGACTCCGGGATCTTGGGGTTGTATTTTATATTCAGTGTAGCTTTATCTGTTTTAAAATGATTAAACGAAACCTTTATGGGATATTAGTTTAGTAATGATATAAATGAAGGATTATTTACGATATTGAGTGTGGATTTAAACCACAAGAAAGCAGTTTATTAAATGTTGATAGTGTCATTAAATGAATAATTTCCAGCAGGACTAGTTATATAACAACACTCTTACAACATCAGTATTGGTTACCAACATTTGGTTGTACATCAAGGTTCCCACTATGCTCACATATGCCTATCTATGAATGGCATCTAATGACTAGGCACACAATCTGTATCATGCACAGCAAAAGGCCAGTAATATTTTTTGTTCTTAGGAGTCAATTGATTTGCGGACAAGTTATACTTTATACTTGTAATCTTTTTTGGATAGTGAGAGTGTTCGCATTAGCATACATTTCTAAACTCATATTTTTCATGGATTAATTTATTGTCTTTACACCAAGGCTACTGAAGGATGGGGATACAATTATTAACAAGGTAATCCTGAAGTTTATTAGAATTCCTCCTCCCCTACCCAGTTCAAAATGCAGAACTTTTTTTTTCCAACTCAAATAATGGACATAAGATAAGGGTGAATTTAGTAAATAGGGAATTTAATATGATAAAAAAACTTCATATTTAATGGACATAAGATTCTAAGAGCCCTAAACAGTAAAATTTCTACAAATAAGCCCGAGTACGTACTCGTCACCTCTCGTCCACACCCTTTACATGACACAATTAGCACAATTCACTCAAATCCTAAGGGGAACTTCCCCCACAAAAATTTTGGCAAGATACTTACCTCCAAGAAGCTAGACTGATACTCTAAAATGACCTTCTTGAGCGAGACAAACTTCGGACGGCTCAAATCTAACCAAAATAACTTAAATCATAAATAAAATTGATAGGAAACAATTCTGGTTAATAAAACATTGATCTTTAATTAAATCTAAAAAGTCAACCCAAACGTCAACCCCCGGGCTCGTACCTCAGAACCCCACAAAATTCACAAAACCCGAACACACATTCCGATACGAGTCCAACCATACAAGAATTACCAAATTCTGATATCAATATGTCCTTCAAATCATCATTTTATGTTATTGAATGATTTTTAGAAAATTTCACATTTTCTTCCTTTCAATTCACTGATTTAATGACATACATAAGTAATCATGAAATGCAATCATTTTCGGACAGAGAACACTTACAAAAATCAAACTCGTGAAGAATCCTTCCAGAGTCACTCGAAATTGAGGTTTCAAACTCAAAAATAGATAAAAATACCAAACCCTAGAATATATGTGATTCTGCCTAGGTTTTTTTCGCATATGCAAAAAAAATGCCGCATTTGCAGCCTCGCATTTGCGTGAAAAGGTTCGCATCTGCGAACTCAACTAGCCAGCCTTGTGGCACCTACGCTTGCATTTGCGACTCTGGAGAAGTGCACAAATAGCCCCAGAAGCGTACATCTTCGCGTTTGCGATCTATGGGCCGCAAAAGAGGCCATTGCATCTTCAATAAAAACTCCGCAAAAGTGAAGCTTCCTCCCAGGCCTCAACATCGCAGAAGCGATAGAAGATTCATAGAAGCGGCTCCTCATCTGCGATCAAACCTCCGCAGAAGCAGATACACCAGAACACTGCCAATAGCCTTTCCAAAAATTTCAAAAATGATCCGAACCTCATCCGAAATTCATCTGAGCCACTCGGGACCCCGTACGAATACACTAACATGTTCCATAACACAATGTGGACCTACTCGATGCCTCAAATCACATCAAACAACGTCGAAACTACGAATCGCACCTCGGATCGAACTTATGAACTTTCAAATCTTCCAACTTCCAAAACGAGTACCGAAACATATAAAATCAGCCTGGAATGACGTAAAATTTTGCATGCAAGTTCCAAATGACATAACTGAACTAATACAATTCTCAGAATTGCAATCCGACCCAATATCAAAAAAGTCAACTCCCCGTAAAACCTTTTAACCTTCCAAATCTTGAACTTTCCAATTTTTGCCAAAATGTATAAAATTACTCTACGGACCTCTAAATCTAAATCTGGATGCACGCTGAAGTCCAAAATCACCATACAAATCTACTGGAATCATCAAAACGCCATTTCGGAATCATCCACACAAAATGAAGTCTCCAATCAACTCTTATTGCTTAAGCTTCTAAAATAAGAATCCTTCTTCCATATCAATCCCGAATCATCTGAAATCCATACTCGGCCATGCAAGCATGTCATAATACATAATAAAAAGTCGCTCGAGGTCTGAAGCCACCAAACGGGATGCTAATCCTCAAAACAACCGGTTGGGTTGTTTCACTTGTTGGTGCGGAGTATATATCTCTAGCTCTCGAGCCATGCTGAATCTAATACCATAGTTGAGCCCCTCAATGAATCAGCGAACTCAATCTCTGATTGTAGAAACCAAGGTAGGTACATTGTATTGGTAAAAAAGAGTTTCACACGTAAGCCAGCTTTTGACTACTCAGCCAGTCACGTGGACACAGGAAAACGCAACAGTTGGATGTGATTCTTTGAAGAGGTACGGTACAAAGAGGCACGATTCAGTAAACCCACGAACTTATCAGCCACGAGAAACTCAACTTGATCAAAATGGAAGAGAGGCACGGTCAGAATGAATCTAGACAAAGCTACGGGCAGATTCAAGGACCCACAATTGATTACTCGAACGTTATGTAACCGAACCCAAATTAACGTTATCCTTTGTAACGCCTCATTAATTTTATAATTAGTCATTAATGAGTAACCATAGCAAGAGTTGTACGTTATAAGAATCTCCTATGTAAGGGAGGGGAGTACAGCTTGTAAAGGCATCTAATTCTCGAATACAATCAACTTCGATTTTCTATATTTATGCAATATTGCCTATTATTCATTTTTCTCCATTACCTTGATTATCAGTAACCCGTATTCATATTAAAAATAAACTTTAGTAGAAGGGTCTAATTCTTTGGTTAAACAAATTGGTTCCGGTTACCGGGAATATAATAATCTTTGTTTACTTTTCAAGTGATATCCTCTGAATTATGTCAAATCCTAACGACAACAACCAGCAAAGGAGTGGAACCCCAGTTCCATCGCCTTTAGGAACCCCACGTGGTTCGAGGGAACAATCCCCAGAAATATCCAATAACAACAATGGTGATAATGATCAAACTGTGGAACAAGATCATGTAAAGTATATAATTGCAAAGTATGTGAGCCAAGCTTTGCAAGAATTTGCGAGAGGATTACCGGCAACGTTACCTACACCGCCAACGCCACCCCCCCCAGTAACACCATCACCATGGAAAATCCTCAATCTGGGTTGGCAAACTCAGGAAGAGGAGATACTCCTAATGAATCTCTCAAAATGAGACCAGGTATATCTAATAACTCAGAATTACAAAATTTACTGCTAACCATGCAGAAACAGATGAAGGAGCAGAACGATCGCATCGAACAAATTCCTGGANGAAATTCCTGGAGTACTACCTATCATCAAAGGCATCGATGTTGATAGATATTCTCAACAACCTTCGAAGCCAAGTGCGGCCCCCTTGCCTATACCCAAGAAGTTTAAAATGCCTGACGTTCCCAAATATGATGGAACAACTGACCCACGCGACCATGTGTCTGCTTTCACTACTGGGGTAAAAGGCAACGACTTAACGAAACCAGAGATTGAATCAGTCCTTATCAAAAAATTTGGGGAAACACTTACCAAAGGGGCCCTAACCTGGTATTCTCTTCTCCATGAAAATTCTATTGACTCTTTTGCTGAGCTTCCATATTCGTTTATAAAAGCACACCCTGGTGCGCAAAACGTTGAGAAGAGAATGGAAGACATATTCAAAATAAAACAAGGAGACACGGAACTACTCCATGAGTTTGTAGACAGGTTTCAACGAGAAAGAATGCAGTTACCCAGGGTGCCTGATAATTGGCATCCATGGCGTTCGCAAGCAACTTAAACGACAAAAGCTCAGAAGCCACGAGGCGACTTAAGGAGAGTCTAAGAGAATTCCCCGCTACAACATGGAACGATGTATATAACAGGTACAGTACTAAACTCAGAATAGAAGAAGATATCATTGCTC
>ML425172.1:127878-165101 GCA_005239525.1 Nicotiana knightiana
TTCAGGGTGAAAGGAAAAAATTTAGTCACGAGAAAGAAATGTACATCTTTATACTTATTCAAAGCTGTTGTAACAAAAATCGTTAGGGGTAAAAGATTATCATCAATGTTTTCATTCAAAAAATTGTTCTAAAATAAAACAGTTATGGATGAAAAGATCTAAATCCTTGTATCTGTTCAAGTAACTGTTATCAAATAAAAATAGTAACGAATAAGAAAACATTTCCCTCGCACTTATTAGAAAACTGTTTCCAAAACAGTTGCGGGTAAAACCCCCAATCTTTACAAAAACTGTTACTAATAAAAAATAGTTGTTTCCTTGTATTAATATCAAAAAATTGTTACCTATGAAAAATAGTTACGAAATACAAGAGTATATCAAATATGTTAAACAAAAAACAATTGCACGCATGAGTTTTAGACGATAATCAAACACATGTAAAATGTCATGGAAGTTCAAACAAGAAAAACTTTCCTTGGAAACATTCTTAAACATGTGTAAAATTCCTATCACTCTAT
The DNA here is from genome assembly GCA_005239525.1 of Nicotiana knightiana. Classification (NCBI taxonomy): domain Eukaryota; kingdom Viridiplantae; phylum Streptophyta; class Magnoliopsida; order Solanales; family Solanaceae; genus Nicotiana; species Nicotiana knightiana. Next base: position 128,397 of record ML425172.1, read on the forward strand.
TGCATTATCATGAAGTTGAGACGTCTTCTTCATGCCAATTATAAAGGGCCCTCTTCCATAAACTATGCCTATTACAAAAAGGCATACATTTGATATGACACCGTGCCTATTACAAAAAAGGTACGAGTAGTCTAAAGCATTCCCCATGCAAAACTCGAAGGTAAAACTAAAACCTCGAAAAATGAAGCATGCAAAAGACTTAAAGAGTGAAACAGAAACTCAACAAAAGTCGAACTAACATTTATATATTAAAACGACTAAAACTAAGTATTAACTTATACTTAGCCGTATAAAATTTTTATATACATTGTGGTGCCCCTAAGTTGTCATTTGGGGACTTTAAGGAAATCCAAATTTACCCCCGATGGGACTGGGGTAACCACCAATTGTTACAAAGAAAAATAAAAGGGATAAACCAACTAAATCTTTTCAAGAGAGGGGTTGACTTCAGTGGCAGAAGGAGCGGGAGCAACTGGGGATGAAGAGGCATGAGCGCCTAGAATATCACCATCAGGTGAAGAGAGGTTATGACCTTGTTGAGCCTTCTCCATGGCTTCCTTAGTTTTGGCTATTTCAGCACTAAGGTCAAAACCCTCTTGGCTCATTTCCATCAATGTGTCAAGGCGAGAATTCATATACGCCCAGCTCATATCGACAGCATCCACCTCTTCCAAATCTTCATAATCCTTTTCCCATACTTGAAGCTCATCTCTCAATCCATCCTTCTCCGCTTTCGCAGCTTCATGGGCGGCCCTTAATGGAAAAATCGACTCCTCTAAAGTTTGAGATTTGTCTAAAGACCTACGAAGGTCTTCTTGAGTACGAGTGAGTGATTGCACGAGCTCGCCTGAGTATTCCTCCTTCTGCCCCAATAAGTTCTTCAAGTCTCTAATCTCCTCTGAGGCACAGGACAGCTGCTCCGCGAACGAAGACTCCAGAACACTCTTATCTTTATCAGCTTGACAGCAAGAAGCCCTCTCCACTGCCAGTTCTGCTGCCATGAGTGTTATCTATCGCTTCAAGCTACTCTTTTCCTCTTCTAAAGCATCCATGTCAATCCTTAGGCTATCATAATGTGCTCTCCAATTATCAACATCGGCCTGCAACTCTCTTGTCTCTTGGTCTGTGTTTGAAATACTCTTCATAAGCTCCATGCCTATAAGGTTAATATACAAGAAATAAACCAGTCAAATACGATAAATTTCATATACGAGAGTGAAAGAGGATAACTTGCATCATACCTTCAAAGAATTATGCACGACCTCATTGGCCCATGTAAGAGCACCGTGGCTCGCTAGCTTTACTTTCTCAGAGGCACCTATCAAAATCTTGAGCCACACTTCGGGCTCACCCGTTTTCTTGAAAAGATTCTCCTCAGCTGGAACCTCTATTACCACCTGCCGCATCTCTCTGCTGGAAGACCCTACTTACCTAACAGAAGGCATGGAAGCAGGCAGAGATGGAACATCAACAGGCACGGAAGGTTGAGGAGCTGGAGAAGACACGGGCAAAGCAGCAGGCACAGAGAGTTGAAGAGTTGAAGAATTTACGGGCAAAGCAACAACTGAAGTTGAAATATCCAAAGGAACGGATGAAACAACTTCTCTCAAAGAAGCAGGAAAGACAACAGTCAAAGGGACGTCGTCAGGAGCAAGATCAACACCCTCATGAATAGGGGAATGTGAAACATCATCAAGGACGGGGGGCTCAATCACAGACACGGAAAGCAAGGTTAAGGCTGTAAGCTCATCATCTAAAACCATTCGCCTTCTCCGTGGCCTGTGTACTAAAGCAACCTCTTCTTCTTCTTCTACGGAACGAGACTCAGTAATCTTCCTCTTCGAGGAAGATGAACCAACAATAATTTCCTGGGCCAGAGCCAAGGACATCTTCGGGATAGATGAAGCAGACACCCCACGAGCAGAGAACCCTATTAAAAGGGAAAAAAGTTAAACGACAAAAAAAATGGACTCGAGTAAGGAAAGAAGCAAGAACAAGAGCTTCACTTACCGTGGGTCTTTACTTGCCAATCATACCTCCCAGCGAGGTACTTCCAAGATCTTTCTTCTGAAAGAGCAACAGATAACAATTTTTCTACCCAATCACGAATATCGGAGACATTCTCAACAGTATTCATGATTGTTGAGAGAAGAAAAAACAGATACGGTGTTAATAAAACATCTCAAGTCAAAAAAAGAAAAAGTAAATGTGAGCTAAAGCATACTCACGTGCGCGATTCCACTTCTCAGGGAAGGAAAGATTTTCTACACCCACTAAACCAATAGTGGGTACAACAACATACCGGAGGTACCAACCCCTATCCTTATCATCTTTAGGGGTTACCAACACTCTTTTGCTTCTAGCAGACAAAGTAAAAACCCTTTCACAAAATAAGGTAGGAGAGTTGAGGTGAATAAGATGGTTGAAGGTAAAAGGAACCGAGGCTAAAGAAGCCAAACTCCTAAGACATGCGACAACTCACCACACAAGCGGGACAACTTGTCCTAAGCAGATATTGAAAAAACGGCAAAATTCAGTTATAACTGGGTCAATGGGGGGTCTAAACCCTAAAGTGAAAGGATACGTATAAACAAAAGAATATCCCTTCTTGTAAGACGTTATTCTTTGATTACTATTCGGAATATAGACAGGAAAGTCAGACTTCCAAAAGCACTCCCTACGAACAAGGGAAATCTGACCCTCAGTTATAAGGGTTGGATATCTTTCAACACTATCAAGAGAAGAAGATTGATCTACAAGAACTTGACTATCCCTAGCAAAAACAAACTCAGCAGGGACAATTTCATCGACTCTAGACTCACGAAGGCGTTCGCCTCTACCTCTAGACAAAGACCGAGAAACCCTAAATCTCGGAGAAACTGGAGATCTAGTGGAAGGAGGAGGAACTATCTGAGAAGAAGAGGAGCCCCTCGAATCGAAGGAGTGGATCCTATACTTCTAAGTCTACCACCCCTCCGACTCATAGTCGGAACAGAAGATGGCGTTAAACTTTTAAGATCTATTACTCTTCGAGGTTGGTTTGAAGAAGACATGTTTACAAAGGCAAAGAAGAAAGTTCTTTACAAAAGACAAAGTTAGAAAAGTGTTTCGTGGAAGCAAAGAAAAGAAAACATGTTTTTATACTTGAAGACAACCGTCAAACATGAAGAAAAAGGAAAATAATGATGAAAAGTCATAATTGAAGATGTCACTTCGGGACTGACACAACCTCAAAAAGCCCTAAAAGGTGCCAAGTAAATGCAGAACCAATCCAAAAAGGACACGTTGTATGAGCATTAAATGGAAGTGACAAATGACGCCTATGGTGCAGAGAAGGATACAATGATTCAAGGAAAAGCGGCGGCAAAATATTCCCGCTATAAATGAATATCCACTTACCAAATATTAATCGTTAAATATATGGTAAGTGGGGGGACTATCTGTATTGGTAAAAAAGAGTTTCACACGTAAGCCAGCTTTTGACTACTCAGCCAGTCACGTGCACACAGGAAAATGCGACAGCTGGATGTGATTCTTTGAAGAGGTACGGTACAAAGAGGCACGGTTCAGTAAACCCGTGAACTTATCAGTCACGAGAAACTCAACTTGATCAAAATGGGAGAGAGGCACGGTCAGAATGAATCTAGACTAAGCTACGGGCAGATTCAAGGACCCACAATTGATTACTCGAACGTCATGTAACCGAACCCCAATTACTGTTATCCTTTGTAACGCCTCATTAATTTCATAATTAGTCATTAATAAGTAACGATAGCAAGAGTCGTACATTATAAGAATCTCATATACAAGGGAGGGGAATACAACTTGTAAAGGCATCTGATTCTCGAATATAATCAACTTCGATTTTCTATATTTATGCAATATTGTCTATTATTTATTTTTCTCCATTACCTTGATTATCAGTAACCCGTATTCATCTTAAAAATAAGATTTAGTCGAAGAGTCTAATTCTTTGGTTAAACATACATGTCTGGACAAATCACTGAATCTGATAGCATACTGTGACACAGTCATAGTATCTTGGTGCAACTGCTCAAACTCCACACGCCATATATCCCGAAAGGTCTAAGGAACAAACTCTCTCAGTAACATCTCTAAAAATTGAGTCCATGTGAAAGAAACTACACCAGCTGGGCTACCCTCCTTGTAAGCCCGCCCCATTGATAAGTTGCTCCTAACAATTGGAATATAGTAAAAGCTACTCCGCTCGTCTCCACGATACCTATGTGTGCGGAGAATACGATGGCACTTCTCAAGAAAACCCTACATCCTCTAAAGCTAGGCCACTATAAGTAGGAGAATGTTATTTCTTGAACCTCTCAAGTCTAAGATGCTCCTCCTCAAATGTCACTACCCTAACCTCGAGCTACCAGAATAACAGGTTGTGCTGACAAAAACATTAGGACCTAATCAACATGGACCCGCTACTCTAGGGTACGGGCCACAAGAGTCTGAGCTCCTCCCCTAGCCTAAGATGTGGTCAGTGCAAGTGGAATCAATCCCACATGGGCTAGAGTACTGAACATGCTCAAAAATTGTGCAAGGGTCTCTTGAAGTGCAGGGGTGACAATAGTCGCCTCGAGTGCTTGTTCCCCAACTGGAGCTACTAGTGGCTCCTCGAGTGCAGGGGTGTCAACCAATTCGCATGATAAGGAATCAAAGAAGTGGAGTTTTTCTAACAGTTCCATAGACTCTCGAAGATAAGTACAGACATTATCGTACCATTTTGCAAGACTCTACTAAACCTGCTTATGACTCGTAATACCTATATGAACCTATAGATCTGATACCAACTTGTCATGATCCAAATGTCTCTCCTTAGGATGTCGTGATGACACCTAGTCTCTAAAACTAGGTAAGCCTAATAAATGAGAAAATATGACAGAATTAAAGGCTAGAAACCTGATATAAACTAATAAGTCTCATAAATATCTAAAAAACTGAATCACGACTACAATGCTCTCAAAATCCGGTGAGACTGATTCATAAGCCTACAGAAGGTTCCAAAATACCTACTACAACACCATCTAATAAAAGAAACAACAATACTGAAAAGATAACAGAAAGTGACTCTGAGGCCTACGGACGCCGAGCATGTATACCTTAAAGTCTGGAGAAAACAGCTACAAATGAAGCACTAACATCTAGCACATCCAGATGTGCCTAGATCTGCTCAAATTTTTTTGCAAAAGTGTAGTATGAGTACGCCATAATGGTACCCAGTAAGTATCAAGCCTTACCTCGGTATAGTAACGAGGCCAGGTCAAGACACCTAGTAGGACAAGATAAATAGAACAAAATATAATTACGAGAAGTAATGAAAATAAAGGAATGGATGATAACGAAGCAGGTTAATGACGTAGACCAATGAAAGTATTGTAAGCATAAAGACAACAAAAAGGAAGCAAATAATGAGAACTATAATAGTCAAATACGGAAAAAGCTGATAAGACATGGAAGAAATAAGGCAAAAAGAACTGTTCAACCAATAACTCATTACAATATGAAATGCACAACAAGAATCACAACCGAGGTACCACCTCGTATTCACTTTTCACAATTTCAATCACAATCTTTCCTTATATCACCGCGGGAGAATTACATTACTTTTGAAAATTATTTTTTCTCAAATAGCTACCCGCGTTTTAGCCAACCTTATCACACCACGCGTCTTCAAGTAGTTCCTCTACTATCAAGACGCGTATCAAGCCCACCTTATCTCACAGCATGCATATCAATCCCTAGGCTTATACCACCACATGCATATCAATAACTTAGCAAAAAGATACTTCACGAAATAACAATTTCAAATATGAGTAATTCAAAAATTAGAGATGGAACAAGGCAATAAGTGTGATACCTAATTTTTGCAGTATTTTAACATATCCTAAAGTTGTTAGTGTTTTGTTATCTTAATTATTTTCTCAATTTTTGTGTCTTTAATTGCATATTTTCCATCATAAAAATACAAAAAAAAAAAAAAAAAAAAAAAAAAAAAAAAAACTTCTTCCTTCGTTTGTGCATTTTATGAATTAACTAATTACTTACTTAGTGAATTAATCTAGTGAATTGATCATTTGAATAAGTTATTTAATTAATAAATTTTTTTTTTGTATAAATTTAGTTCAATAAGTAGGATTAAAGAAAAATGGGATAAAATTGAAATGGTTAAGTGTCTGACTAGAGAAGGGGCTAAAACGACGTAGTTTTATATGAATCTACGTAGTTTCATTATGTGAAGTCAAGATAAATTTGAGCCCCCTTTCTCCTCAATCCAACGACCCTGATTTAATTTTCCTTGAGGTATAAGAGCAAATGTTGGGGCAGCGTTTCTATATGGGTTTGGCTGATACTGTGAAGCAAATGTTGATGCTTCGGCTGCTGGATCATTCCTTAGAAAAACGTGGAGAGAGAGTCAAATCTTACTTGATAAAATGGCACAGAGTTCAGGATGGACAACAAGGAATGCACCTATTACTCCTGTGGTTCATTCAGTGCCATTTGACCCATCTAATACTATTGCAGAGAACGTGGCCACCTTGATAACACAAATGAGTATACTTACTAAGAAGGTGGAGGAATCAGGACAAAAACAGCAAGTACACATCGTAGACACAACCAATGGGGGCTTATGCACATCATGCATTAGTCAACCACTTGGTAACCACTGGAATGCAGAATGTGATAACCCTCCTTATCCAGAAAATATGAATTATGTGACAAATTATGAACGTCGGAGACAAGGGGGGGTAGAACTGGGGTCAACAAGTTCAACCATATAGGCCACCTCACTAATAGAAGAATAGTGGAAATATGGGTGCCATGAGACCACAAGGCAATGCAGCACCATATCAGAGACCACACGGTTATAACCATCAGAATCAGCAACAAGCATACTACCCTCCTCGGCAACAACAGGGGGGAAGACAAGAAGATGGGTTCTCCAGGTTGGAAGCTATGATGCAGCAGGTTATTGGGTCAAATGCTAAGATCAGTGAAAGAGTAGATTCTCATGAATCAGCTATTAAAAATATCGAAATGCAGCTGGGGCAGATTACAAATGCAGTTAACAATCGTCCTCATGGAACTTTACCTGCTGATACTCAGGTTAATCCAAGGGACCAGGGCCCAAAATAGTTAATGGCAGTGACCCTCCGCAATGGCAGAGACCTGGACCTAGAACAAGAAAGGACGCATGAAAGTAGACAGACAAACATATTGGTACAGGTAACTAATGAAAAAGATGACTCTATCTCATTGAGTAAGGGCACAGTGCAACCAGCTGAAGGAGAAGTTAATAAGCAAGGCGAAGCTGAGAAAGAACTTGAGAAAATCCCAGAGCGATCAATTGAGGTGGTGTTGAAAAAGGAAAAAGAACAGATAACAGAAAAGAAAAGAGCACCAGCTCCATTCCCTCAAAGGTTAGCAAAATATCATAAGGATGAGCAATATAAGAAATTCCTGGACATGCTAAAACAGATACATGTAAGCATCCCATTGATTGATGCATTGAAGGAAATGCCTGGCTATGCTAAAATGATGAAGGACTTAATGTCCAGAAAATTTGACTTCCAAGACTTGGCTACTGTCACTCTTACCCAGACTTGTAGTGCAGTGGTGACACGACCTATTGTCGAAAAGTTGGCTGACCTAGGGAGTTTTACAATTCCTTGTACCATTGGAAACTTAGCTTTCACCAAAGCTCTATGTGACTTGGGGGCCAGCAATAATCTGATGCCGCTGGCCATATATAAAAGACTAGGGATTGGTAGAGCCAGGCCCACCTCCATGCTGCTGCAACTTGCTGATAGGACGGTGAAGAGACCGTCGGGTATTCTGGATGATGTATTGGTGCAAGTGGGGAAGTTTGTATTTCCTGCTGATTTTGTGATATTAGACTACAAAGTGGATGAGGAAATTCCCATAATCTTGGAAAGGCCATTTTTGGCCACAGGCAGAGCTCTTATCGATTGTGAGACTGGTGAACTTAAGATGAGGCTCAATGATGAAGAAATCACTTTCAACGTGCAGAAGTCCATGAGGCGACCTAGTGAGTTCGCCAACTACTCTCTTATTGATGCTGTGAATGTGATCTCAGAAAAAGATTATGCATCACTGACTGTTGGGGACCCTTTGGATGAATGTTTGATGAATCTAGACGATATGAACGGTAAAAAACTAGCAGATTGGGTGTTAGCACTTGAGGAAAAAGGGGTATGGCCAAAGGCTCTCGAGTTTGAGTCACTATACGTAGAGGAAAGAGAGAACCCGCCGGCCAAACCATCTATTGAAGAACCACCCAAGTTGGAACTGAAATCAGAGGATGAAAAAGATACTAGATTTAACCAAGGCATCGATGATACATACTTTGTTGAATCTAGTGTCATTATTGTTGAGGATGTTGGTGCACACTCCAATCATTTTTTCACATTGTGTTTGGATGATGATATGCAATTAGAGTTATCCGAACCACCTGAGGAGTTTAGGGATAAAGAACAAGATGCCTACATTCTGGAATTCTTCTTGCCAGAAAGTTGGGAGTACGCATTTCGTCGAAAGGCCAAGAAGCGCAGATTACTACATTGTTTTATTGGGCCAGGCAGATTTGTTCCACCACCCCAGGAGCATGATCATAGAGCAGATTCAAAACTTGGGATCCAATTCATAAGTTCAAAGTGGAGGCATAAAGTGATTCAAGCGGATGCTCGAAGGATCATGGGAAGCAAAACTAATGGAAAGGATGGCAAAGCTACTTGGATCAGGGAGTTTCTTGCACCTTACTTTTATTTCTTGTTTTGTCTATATGTGATGCACTGAGGACACTGCATGATTTAAGTGTGGGGTGTTGTACATATTTGTTGTGATTTGTTGTGTTTAGTGTGCTTTCTTGTCAGTAGTTTTAGCTTTTCTTGTTGGTAAAATTTTTTTTAAAGTAGAACAAAGCAGAGAAATTTAATTAGAAATATGTGGACTCTTCCTGACGATGGAGATTTCCTAGACAGTTTTCTTGAGAAGTAATTCTAGAGAAAATACCAAAAAGATTTTTTGTTTTAAGTAGTGTAGTAATTCCCCCTTGGTTTTTCTTTGGACCACGGTTCTTTTCCAAGGGTTTTTAATTGAACCGGGTGTAGGTAGTTTTTAATTTTTAAGAGTAGGAATCACATGGTTAAGGGCTTAATAGTAGCAATATCTCGAAACGTGCTAATGCCTTGAGAATGGTCAGTACTTTGGTTGTGACGCTTAGGCTCAATTTTTTTGACTCCAGGATAAATACCTTAAATCAGGAATTCTTAAGATTTGCTTAACTGCTTTGACTGGAGTGTCGTGATAGATCCAATCCTGAGTGAGTTATGTGCCAAGTGTGTGTGAGGTTTGTATGTTATTCTGTGCATTGCATTTGATGTCTAGAACTTGCCCCGTGTGTGTGCAAAGCGAAATAGAAGTTTTGTTCAGTCTTGGAAGTGATATAGGCATTTCTTTGTTGAGCCAGCTATGTATATTTTACCCACCTAATTGTTATGTATCGTAGTTAACCCCGTTGAGCCTATAATCCTGTTTCTTTGGCAACCACATTACAAGCCATACCCCTTTGTTTGAATCGATCATATATTTGAACCTTGTCACCTCTCGTAAGCACTGAAAAAGTGATGAAATATGGAAAAGTTAAAGTGTGGGGTGGTAGGTTGGTTTTTGAGGGGAATAATTGAAATGCGGAGAAAGGTGCACTGTTCGAAAAAGTAAGAGTCACTTGAGAAAAAGAAAAAAAAATATAGAAAATAAATAGTTGTATTGTTGTGAAAGAAAAATATATGTGGTGACTCTTGATGTAATTGTGCTTAAAGAAGTATGGGGTAATAACATTGATGTGAAGGTGGAGTTTGGCTTAATATAAGTGTGAGGTTGAATGCGAAAGTATATGTATTAATGTACTTAGGGAGATGTAGTCACTCTTATATCCAAATGTATCATACCCGTCCCGCAGCCTACATTACAACCAAATAAAGTCCTACTTGATCCTAGACTGAATGAGCTCGATTAGTAGAGTAGTACACTACGGGCAAGCCTATGGTGCATCTTTTGTGGCATATGAATATTATTTCTGAGAGTGAGTGAATTCTTTCTATCTTGAGTTCCTAAGTGTTCTTAAATTTCATTGTGTGTGGAACTAGCTCTTTGATTTGGTGAAGGCATATGATTCATGAAGGAAAGGTAATGTAGTTGACCTCTATGTTAGAGTAGTTAGTGAATTGTGATTAAAGCATGGTATTTGTGAGTCGATTATTGAGGCGAGGATGTCACACCTTTGTGCTTNTTTTATGTGCGTTAATGATAAAAATACACTTTGTATGTGCATAATGGAGTTTATTTCATGTGTAGGTGCATTGGAGATGGAAACCGAGCTAACTGGATGCATGAACGTCAAAAATATAATCAAGAGTCGAAAAGGAGTGACCGGACTATAGCCGGGCGTTTTGGCTTTAAAGCCAGGCACACTCGGGCGTTAGTGGGGCGTTTGGCCCCTAAATCCAGGGTCAGCCTGGCGTTAGTGGGGCGTTAGAGCCCAAACACCTGGGTCCCGAGGTCCGGTCAATTCCGAGTTTAAAGAGTTTTAAGTGTTTCCCGGTTGGAAGAGAAGTCTCTTACATGTTTAGGGTTTATCCCAAACATATAAATAGACCCAAAAACACAACTTGAAAGGGGAGGAAACCATTAAAGTGAAGGAAAAACTTGTGGATTACTACTCAGTGAAGCAAACATTGATTTTTATAGCTTTTATTCATTATTTTGTAGTTCAATTATGCAAGTTATTTTAGAATTGANTCCCTAGCCTTAGAAAATAATTTTTGAAGAAAATTCTTGTGTTGATTTTTGTAGGAAATAAAGAAATGAAATAATGTTTGAAATCATTGGTATCAGACCTGTATTTTGGTTCCGGAGCCCGGAACAAGTTTGTTGTGATATTTAAGTCTTATCTGTTAAGTTTGATGAGAATCGAAGTTGAATTGACGTGATTTGGACGTCCGGTTGAAAAGTTAGAAATTTGAGTGTTCTTGAGGAAATCTTGAGTTTTGAGGTTAAATTTGTAATTTTTGATGTTATTTTGATGATTTTATCGCAAGAGCAAGTCTGTATGATGTTTTTAGACTTACGTACATGTTTAGTTTAGAGCCCCGAGGAGTCGGGTGAGTTTCGGGGCTACAGAGTGTTTAGACTTAGAAAAATTTCACTCAGCTGATATATGGTGTTGGCAGGCCTTTGATCTCGCAATTGCGAGATCAGGCTTCGCAAATGCGAGATCCGCAACCTGTTAAAAAAGATTTTTGACTGGTTTTTCACCTCTTTTTCAATTCTCTCAAACCCTAAATCTCCATAGGCGATTTTCCAAAGACCCAAACTTCTCCAAATCTCTGGTAAGTGATCTCTAACTAATTCCTTTCAATCATTAACAACTTTTAACAAGATTTCAACAAAAAAATCTAGAGTTTTCATGGTAAAAATTGGGGGTTTTGGGTAGAACTTAGGAATTTCAAAATTTGGGGATTAGACCTTGAATTGAGGTCGGATTCCAAAACCAATTATATATCCGTGCGCGGAGGAGAATGGATAAACGAATTTTGGTTCGAACCTCGAGTTTAGACCAAGCGGGCCCGAGGTCGATTTCCATATTTTGATAAGAAACATAGGAAAACCATACTTTCTCATTAAAGTTAATACCTTTAGCAATAATTAATGATATTGAACCCAATTGTAATTAGATTCGAGTGAGTTGAAGCCCAATTCTAAAGAAAAAGCAGTGCTTGAGCAGTGAGTGGCCGGTGAATTCGAGGTAAGTGTTGTTTCTAACCTTAGCTTGAGGGAATAGGTATTGTGTGACTACTTGTTACCTGTTTTGTTGTCAAATCCAATGTATAAGTGAGGTGACGAGTACCTATACGTTGTGGTCAAGTCATAACATGCGAGTGAAAGTAAATTCTTGTTATTTTGGTAGTTGTAAAGCCTGTTACTTGTGATTATCGTTGTTGTTGAAATTTTGGAAGTTTGGTATCCGGTTCCACCATGATGGATAATATAGTGAATATCGAGTTGAGATTTAAATAACAGATGACGCTACAAACTATGTTGGAACACTGATTTCTTGTGAAATCCCTTGTGAATATTGAATTGAGATTGAAATGATAAATGATAATAGAAACTATTGTGAAATATCGATTATTAATGATTTTGTGATTGGTAAGTAGGAGTGTAAAGCACGAAGGGTGTCGTGCATGGTCAAAATATATTATATTGTGAGCAAGAGTGTAAAGCACGAAGGGTGATGTCGTGCTTGAATGAAATACATTGTGATAGTAAAATCACGAAGGGTGATGTCGTGTCTGAATGAAATACATTGTGAGAGTAAAAGCACGAAGGGTGATGCCGTGTATGCTTATTTATGATATGGGAAGGATGAGAGTAAAAGCATGAAGGGGTGTCGTGCGAGTTCCTTGTCTATTCTTATTGCTTTAAATGATTGTTGATTACTGTTTATGGCTGTCTTGTTGTTTTTCTCACCCCTTATGTTAAATTCCCCATAGCATGATCTTTTCCCATTATTGGATATAATGTTAACTCTTTAATTGCTATTACTGCTGCTAGATTTATACATGTCCAGGTTTTATGTGGTGTCCTGTTCTAGTCTCGTCACTACTTTGCCGAGGTTAGGCTCGACACTTACTCAGTACATGGGGTCGGTTGTACTGATACTACACTCTGCACTTCTTGTGCAGATCTAGGTACCGGTCAAAGCTAGGTGAAAGTAGTTACTGATTCTATACGCGCGGAAACACGAGTTAGATCTGCTGGCGTCCGCAGATTTTTAGAGTCTTCCCTTATCTATTTAGATTGCTATTTTATTTCATTCAAAACAGAGACATATTTCTTTCAGCCCAATTATTTGTAGTACATTTTAGTAGTTCGTGGATTGTGACACCAGACTCTGGGTAGTTGTGTAGTTAGTATTAGTTCATGGCTCGTTATTGTTATTTCGAATATTATACTTGTATTATTTTTGGGCAGTAGTAGTTTTCATATTTACTTTAAATTATTTTATTATGGTGAAGTAAATTTTTGAAAAGGAAACGGTTAGTTAAATTTCTAACATTGGGTTGTCTAGCAATTATGGTGTTAGACGCCATCACGATCCCGTAGGTTGGGAATTTGGATCGTAAGACCAAACCCTAGAAGCCCCTCTCTTCTCTCTCACTCATCATTTACCGTCTCCCCTCTCCACGGCGGAACCACCGTCCTCCGCCATCCACCGGCGAACAAACAGCTTCAAACCTACACCAAAGTCCTCTTCTCCTCATCTACCCGAATCCACCAGTCAAACCACCAAAAGACCTCTCCTCCCCTACCTACCACCATTCGGCCACCACCCCACTACCCCTCCATCGGTGGTCCATTCACCCAAAGATATGCACCATTCTCTTCTTCTTCTCACACACTACCCATATCTAAGTCCTAAATACCCAAAATCATCACCAATCTCCTTTAATCTAGTTTGAGCGAAACCCTTGCTGCTCCCCTTTCTTCATATTTTATGAACTTCAACCATCCCTACCCCTTAATTCTCACATCATTGGAGAGATCTTAAACCATATTTCTTAGTTTCACAACCAAATGCCACTGATAAAAATCCAGTCAAACTCCGTCGACCATTTGAAACCACCACTGCCTGAGCACCACCAAAATCACCGCCATTGATCCTTTGCCTTGGTCTATCTCGTGACTCGGAGCACGATTTCTCGTTGGTGGTATCGTGACTGACTACTAGCTCACTGGAATTCACGGTCACAATTCACAAATCAAAAATCGTGCTTGAAGTTCACATCGCTACCGTTTTGACGCCCCACCACTATCTCAGACATATGGACTGTGAGAAGGTAAAAATATTTAATCCCTTTTCTCCGCCCCTGATTTTCTGTTTTTATGTAATTGTTATTATATTTTTTATTTAGGTTTAGATTCTGCTTATGATTGATTGTCTGTTTCATATTGAGTAATTTCGATTTCTATCTTTGTTTAATTAGTTTGGACAATATTTGTTTTACTTGTGTTTATTTTAACTTTAAGTTGTGATTCTCATTGTTGGTTATTAGTTCAATTGGTGAGTTCTAGTTTGTTGTTTCTTGGCTTATTTTGAATCAAATAGGGTGGTGTTGGTTTGGTTTAAAAGCTGAACAGTAGATATGTTATTCATGAGAGTAGGGTACTGCCTTGTATGCTTTTTACCGTTCAAAGACTATTGGGAGTACTAAACTCAAAAAGCTGTCCTTATTTGGTAAAATAGTGTCTTTTGGACATATTTTAAACCAAAAATCTATCCTTAATTTTCATAATGGACTCAAGGTTGCTCTCTCACATAAAGGAAGGGTCTTTCTTTCACTTTAGGGGCTTAAAAAAGCACATATCTAACTACACATCTTTAAACACTAGACTCATCTTGAGATGTTTTGAACACACTACAAAATATCACAAGAAAAGAGCCGCTAGAACCCATAAAGACATCCCTTGTAGCCTCTCTTTACTGAGGAAAATTTCAGACAAAAGTTTCAGAGTTCTTCCTTGGTTCGAAAAGTTAGTTTTCTGGTTTTGTAGTTCATCCGCACTATGGCGGCTACTAGTTTGTTGCTGTTGTTAAAAGAAGATCGCTGAGTTGTTAACATTTTGGAATTTTCTGTGTTGCCTTGTTAAATTTTATCGTCAACTAGGTATTTTTCTCTACCATGCAATACCTAAATATGTTCTTGAATGCAAAAGCATGAAGATATGAGCATTGTTTATTATATTCGGCATCTCTGCATTTTATTTATTTCTACCATGTTGAAAATGTCTTCTCTTTGTTTGAGCATACTAGTTTAGCTTATCTCGTGATTACAAAGCTCGATTATTTAATGATAAAGAAAATCTGAATTTTTTGAAGTTCAAAGCATGTTTTTGATTGTTGTCCAGCTCTTCCAGCTATATTTGTGAATTATTAGCTTGCCTCCTTTACACATTATTAGCATGTATGAATTATTAGATTGCCTCAGGCTTTAACTTGTTCCAATAGTCAAGTGTTGAGTTCATTTAGTTAGAGATTAAAATGAGGAAGAAGATAAAGTTAGATATAGAATTTAATTAAAAATAAAGTTCCTTAGAAGCGTATTTTAACTCACTGTTTGAGTTAGTTTCATAAGTATTAAGGTTGAATGTGCATTCTCGTCTAACCTTAAGTGAAAATGGTCACATGCTCGGTCAAGGCTCTTAAGATCAATTTCAACTTTCCAACCTAATACTTTGATTAGATATAATACATAACCTTTGAAATAGAAATGGAGTTCAAACCATCAAGAAGTGAAGATATGATCTTATCATCTATGTCGGAATTTTGTTTAATATAGTAGCTTTCTTTTCTGTCTTTAGCTACTTTGATTTCTGTTAAAAAATTTAAGCAGAGAGTATCATGGATCAAAATATTTTCATTAAGATAGTTAGGCTCCAAAGCTTACTTCCATAATTGATTGGCCAAATTCTCTAAGCTGAGGCATTTCACATAATTGAGAGAAGTCAGATTTTAGATTTTTCTTTTTAAAATAAATAAAAATAAAATTAACACACTTAAGCACTTTTTAATTAATTTCTAACGCTAGGAAACTAGTAGGTGCGCTTTAAATTTTTCATTCATGGATTCACTCGCGTAGTGTGATATTTAATTTTCAATAAATTTATTCAATAATCTCATACCATATCCAATAGCTTTGATTAATTCTTAATTTTAGTTAATCTTGTTTCCATAATTGCAGATTCACTTGCGTAGCGCGATGGTGACATTTAATATAATTCAAAAATTAATTTCCTCAAGCACAGATGAAGTAATTTTTAAAAAGTACAACAAATAATCGATTGTCATGATTTCGGATTTGCTTGCAAGGCGAGATTTTGAAATTAATAAATTTTGTTTCGATCACGCATTCGCTTGCGTATTGTAATCATGAAAATAAATATTATTCAAAATATGCTTTAATAATTCGAATAATCAAGCAACAAAAGCAGATATATGCAAAACATGAAAGTCAAATAAACATAGTTTTATTAAAATTAATTCAAGCCATTTTTAGTCAATAAAAATTACCGTGCTAGAACCATGAGGCTCGGGGAATGCCTTACACCTTCTCCTCGGTCAATAAAATTTCTTATCCAAATATTATTTTTGCAGACCAATAATAAAGAGCCTAATCTTCCTTTGAATATGGATTCAAACAAAAGGTGACTTGGAACACCCAAAAATCAATTCCAAGTGGCAATTATGTAAATAAATAATCCATACTCAAATTAGTCATTTTAATCAAAAACACCCTTTAAACTACAACTCATAACACATATATTTTTTGTGGGGTGAAAAAGCGTGTGACAGATCTGGCAACGCCGCTGGGGACAACAAGAATTCGAGCTTATACATTGATTTTATTTGACTTTATTAATTTTGTATATTTTGTGATCTATTTGGGCCTAAATGTGCTACTTGCTTGCTTTTTAATGCTTTGATAGTGTTGAACTGTACATATAATTTTTCTTCTCACACACCCCCTCTGAGTCTTCTTGATTAATTAAAATTGGACATTTGCTTGACATAGCCCGTTCTTTGAGATAGGCGAGGTGCTTGCCACCCGATGAAGAATTTTAGTCACACATGTTTTAGGCAGGAAGCACCAAGTCACACATGTTTTAGGCAGGGAGCACTACTAGCTAAGCTGGAAAATAATGCTACTGGTATGCTGAACCTACTCGGCTCGAGTTGTCCGCTCGAGTTAGCCAATCTAGATACCTTCTCCACTAGGATTTAAACTTTGAAGAACAAACTTCAAGCCGAATATTCCTAGTAGGTTCGCTTTATTTGCATCTCGTGCTTTTGACTTAGTAGGGCTCGACATAGGGTCCGTGTTCTGTTCTGTTTTAGGACAAGTACATTGTCGAGACCATTATGTTAATATTATAGGCTACCTGTTGCATTATTTGGGAGACTTGCATGTTAATCGGCTTTAAGGTAGATATGTTGAATGAAAATATAGAAATAAAGAATGTTCCTCCGGTTTTTGTACAAATATCAGTTATTAAAAAAAAAACATGTGGTCTAGTGCGTGTGGTGTTAAAGTTTACTTTTCATAAAAAATAAAAAAGAGAAAAATATAGTCAGTTTCTAACTTTTAATCAAACTACGCAGGTCTGATTCTCATTACCCGGTGAGATACGCATGCAACCTCCATCGAGTTCGGCCCCTATTTTTTAAAACAGAAGTATAAAACTTACTCGTGCATAACATTTTTTATAAAATAAAAGTAGCTATTTTTTTTCATCTTTTACAATTTTGTCCCTATATTTGACCTTTCTTGCAAAGACAGCCTTTAAACCTTCTACGGAAGTACCGAAGGGCTATTTTCATAAAAAAAACCATATTATCTAGTTTTGTCTAGTTGTATTTGCCAAGACAACCTTTAAATCTCTCTCGGGAATACAGAAGAATTGTTTTCATAAAAATAACCATTTTATTATTTTGTCTACTTTTTATCATTTTTTTCTATGTTTGGTCATTTTTGCCAAGACATCTTTTAAGCCTTTCATGGAAGTATCAAAGGGTCATTTTCGTAATAATCGCTATTTTTTTACTTTTATCATTTCGTCTTTGTGTGGCATCATTTTTAAAAGTAATAATAATGGAAAATAGATTGAGTCCAAAATTGGCATTCTAAAAAAAAAAAAAAACAAGCAAACAAAATAAATGGTCATGTCCCTGCACTGCATAATGATCTGATATATGTGGAGACATGATACGTAAGCAGCTCCCAAAGGGTTCAATCACAATATTTTTTAACGACTCTAAAAAGAGGGATCAAAATTAGGCAAGTTAAAAAAAAACAAAAAGAGAAAAAAAGGGAGAAGGAAAATGGAAGAAATTAAGAGCAACAATAAACTATTCTATATGCCGTGATGAAACATGAAGCCCTCTAAGCTCATTCTAGACATGAAAAATATAATTATGTGCATGGCATACAATGTGTGATTATGACTTTCAAAATGCTAACCCTAACACATTTATTATTTCTTGTCTAGTAAGCTTAAGGTGGTTGGTTTGTGGTGAAACTGGAAATACATCCATACTTAACAGATCCAAGGAAAAAATACTTATGGCTAAATAATGATGGAGCTGAATTGATTAATGATGACCCCAGGTCAGCTGGCTGAACAAGAGTTAGTGTCACTTGAGGAAATACGGAGGTTGCAACAAAAATAGATTGATGTGTATCATGCCTCGATGAGTGGTCAATCGCCACTTCAGGTCCCTCAGAAGGGGCATCCATCCAACCCCTTGCAACTCAACCTCTGCTCCTTGCAACGATCGATCACATTATGCACTCGGGCTATGTTCCAAAATACAGATTTTTCTTCGTCCCTGGTACCTCTAATGTGCGTCGTCCAACCACACCGGTTAGGAATACTCCTCTTTTCCTATTTGCCACCCCGATATATAAGACCTCGCCTCCACCTCCCGTGACTAGGCCTAACAACGAGCTACTACCTAATGCTTATGTCTGCTGATACTACTCTCTGGTGATGGCTTTCATGGTCTCATCCCCATAGAATCAGACCCTCAGTATGAGTTACCCGTAGAGAATTAACGGACCGTCAAAGCAAGATGAGATAGCCAGGAAAGTAAAAAGAATGGAACAAGCTCTAAAGAACATACAGGGTACGAGAGGGCCTAAAATATTTATTTTACAGAAGTTTGTGTTTGTTCCCGACATCCAGCTACCTGTAGGATTCAAGATGTCAAAGCTTGAAGAATATAAATGGCAAAAAGATCTAATAGCTCACTTGCAAAGCTATTGCAACAAGATGAGAGGGGCTGGCAAGAAAAATGAATTGTTGATAGCCTACTTTAGTCAGACCCTGAGTGGATCAGCCTCTGAGTGGTACACCCATCGAGATGCTGAAAAATAATACACATGGGATGACATGGCACAAGCTTTTGTCTTCCATTCCCAATACAATTTGGATATTGTTCTAGATCGTGCCTCCCAATCCAAGATGACGAAGAACAACGAAAACTTCCGAGAATACAGGATTAGGTGGAGAGAGCATACTGCTCGAGTTAATCCACCAATGGAGGAAAGTGAAATGGTTGATTATTTCCTCCAAGCTCAAGATCCTACTCACTTCCGCCCCTTGATCATATCCATGGGCAGACCTTTTAATGATGTGGTGAAAATGGGAGATTTTGTAGAAGAAGGAATCAAATCATTTAAGATCCTCAATTACTCTGCTTTAAGTCTACTACACATGCAATTCAGAATGGGCTAGGTAGCCTTGCAAATCAGAGGAAGAAATATGATGAGGCCATAATGGAATCAGGGTCGAGAAGAGTTCCAAGGGAAACCTCTATAAAATATGGGCAGCCTCATCAAGTTTCCTATGGTGCCCCTTAGCATTACTATCCAACTTTCTTATTCAGTTGCTCCGCAGTATGCATAATGCTCAATCTTATGCCAGATCACCCAATCACTAAGCAGAGCTTTCAAGAAACCCTACAATCCTCGTCCCAACAAAAAGGTCACACTCACGCCCATTGGGGAGTCATACATAAGTTTATTTCATAAACTGAAGCAGTACAACATGATCACTCCAATTGCTCCAAATCGTGTTAATTCATACTCAAGGATCTTTGATCTTGCCGCACGATGTGAAAATCATTCCAATGTACATGGACACAACATAGAGGATTGTTTGAATTTTAAGGAGGCAATAGAGGAAATGATTGAAGAAAAGAGAATTGTAGTGTAAGAGGATATTTGTTCAAATGTCACCAATAACCCATTGCCTACACATGAAAATGTGAATTTTATTGAAATGATCTATGATGACAAAGGGTACGACGATTATTCCAAGTGTTTTTGTAAATCAGCTGCTATGAAATCTCAAAAATCATCGATCATGAATTTAGCAAGCAGTGGTGGGAACGAGTTGAAGCCAGTTGAAATAGTTAAAGGTCCCAGTGATGTTAAGCAACAAATATGTGGCTAAGTCAAGATAAGTAATTGAAAAGTCACTCCTCTCCTCACCAGAAAGGAGTTTTGGTAGGTTGTTTTGTAGTCATTTATGCTATCTGGGTTATTTCAGGGTTGTAATCCAGTTTTTATTTTGTTTGTTTTAAAGAATCTAACATTTTTATCTTGTTATTATATTTGATCGTGAATCTTGTTTACATGTTTGGTGATAGTATTATTATGTGGGATATCTCAGAATGGTAACCCAGATTTTAGTATGCCTTTCTCATTGTTAAAACTCTTCATCTATTATTTAGTGAAATG
The DNA here is from genome assembly GCA_005239525.1 of Nicotiana knightiana. NCBI lineage: Eukaryota > Viridiplantae > Streptophyta > Magnoliopsida > Solanales > Solanaceae > Nicotiana > Nicotiana knightiana. The sequence goes on from ML425172.1 coordinate 148,802, forward strand.
CAGTCTCCCATTTTGTGTCATTTTGATTCAATGTGCTTATTTTTTATTGAACTTAGCTATTCTCATGCTTGCTTTTTTGACATGAGATGCACGCGAAATTTTCAGCCAATATTTTTAGAAAAAATAGGTTCAGCCTGGAACTGAAAAACTTAGGAAAAGTTACTTTGAGAACAAATTAAGAGTTGAAACACTGTGAGAATAAGTATGGGATAAATTTACTTGGAAACAAATGTCGTAATCGTGGAGGTTAAATATCTTTATCTTCAATTCATTGTAGAACATGTTTAAGGTTTTAAAATGGATTGAGACTTGGTTGAAGCTTTTAGAATTAATTGAAGAAAAGTATTTTTCAGCCTCTACACATCATGGTCAAATCATATCCGAAGGATGGTCCAAATTGGTAGCAAGAAGAAGCACTCCAAACAATTTGAAATGGATTGGTAAGACAAGGGCCATTCATTGTCAAAAAGATATTGCTCACTGAGCTTCAAATCTGATTAGATCGAGAAGACTGGGCTGATCATTTTTAGAGTTATAGCCCTGATCCCTTGTTTACTGCTTCCCCCGTATCTCTTACTGCATATGTGTCTTGCCGGGAGGTGCTGGTTGTGGTTTTGTAGTGTTTTGGGGACACTACATCCCTAAACGGAAGATCAAGTCTTACGATTTTGACCGTAGTAGAAATTGTGTGAAGACGACTCCAAAATGGAGTTTCTTCGGTTCCCTTAGCTCCAGTGGGCGATTTTGGACTTGAAATGGCGAAAGTCAAATTTTAGGAGATTTTGACAAGTAGTTGAATTTTAGATATTGAGGTCGGTTTACGATTTCAGAAGTTGAAGTAGGTCTATAATGTTGAATATGACTTGTGTGGAAAATTTGGGGTTAATTGGACGTGGTTTGACATGTTTTGTCATCGGTTATAGAAATTGGAAGTTTCAAGTTCATTAAGTTTGAATCGGATGGTGATTCATATTTTTTGCGTTGTTTGATGTGATTTAAGGGCTCGACTAAGTTCTTATAGTGTATTAAGACTGGTTGGTATATTTGGTTGAGGTCTCGGGGGCGTCGAGTGTGTTTCAAATGCTGAAGGGATTGGAATTTGGACTTAGCCAATTGTTGAGAATTTGCTGGTTTTTGGTGTTTCCCACCTGCGGAGGGGAGACCGCAGGTGCGGACCCGCATGTGTGGAGGTTAGCTCACAGACGCAGCCTTGGTTTGGGTATCCAGTGGTCACATGTGTTGCAATGCGACCACATAAGAGGAGCCGCTCCTGCGGAGAAGCAATCCTAAAAGCGAAGGCCGGGCTGGGGAGGTTATCACAGAAGCGGACATGGGTCCGCAGGTGCACACACGCAGGTGAGACCATATGATCGCAGAAGCGGACGCCGATCTTTAATTGCAATCCGCACCTACAAGGGTAATTCCGCAGGTGTGGTATTGCATGTGCGATGGCAGGTCCGCAAATACGGAATAACTGTGCAGAAAAGAGAATTTCAAGGGTTTGATTCCCATTTTGGTTTTGGGACGTTGGAAGCTCGGTGGGAGGTGATTTTTCGAGGTTTCTTCAAGAAAATTATTGGGATAAGTGATTCTAACTCGGACTGGGCTGTGTTTCATGAATCTGTTGCTATTTTCGTCATCTAATTAGGGATTTGAGTTGAAAACTTTGGGGGAAAATGGTAGAAACTTCATAGACTAAAATTTTGAGTTTTGAAAGATGATTTGAGGTCGGATTCGCGTAATTCTTATATGGTTGGACTCGTGTGTGAATGGGGGTTCGTATTTTGTTACTTTTACCCGATTCCGAGACGTGGGCCTAGGGAGGCATTTTGTGTCGATTTCCTAATTTCTTACCTTATCTTAGATTTCATTGATTAGATTGGTTTCATATAGATATATTTATGATATGTATTTGGTTTTGGATAGATTTGGTCCATTCGGAGTCGGATATTCGTGGGAAAAGCATTACTACTGATTTATTGAGCTTGGTTCGAGGTAAGTGGCTTGCCTAACCTTGCGTGGGGAAAATCTCCTTAGGATTTGGTACTGATATGATATGTGAGCACCGTTTATGCAAGGTGACGAGTGCGTACACAGGCTATTTGTTGCAAAAAACCTGGTTTTACTGAGTAATTAACTGAACTGTTCTCAACATGCTTACTGAATTCCTGCTTCTTTTCTTGACTTGTACTTAGCCTAAAATGTAGATTCTCTTGTTGTTACTGCTATCTTAATTTCGTTGAGCTGTGTATTTACTTTAGGACTACAGAACGGTATCCTGGGATATCCCCCTGCATATTTACATTTGTGACTATGAGGCGGTCCCTCGGGAGTTCTCCGTGCACATTTTCTTTTAGACTACGAGGCGGTCCATCGGGAGTTCTCCCTACATATTTACTTTTGAGACTACGAGGCGGAACCTCGGGAGTTCTCCTTGCATATTTACTTTGGGACTATGAGACGGTATCTCGGAAGATTCCTGTTGTTTATTTCGTGTGTTGAACTATTATTTGGTGTGTTTCCTTCTGCTTAGTTCCAGTCTATTATTATACCGTATATTTTCTGCTTCATTTATTATTTACCAATGGGCCTGACCTGACCTCGTCACTACTTAACCGAGGTTAGGCTTGGCACTTACTGGGTACCATTGTGGTGTACTCATGCTACTCTTCTACACATGTTTTCGTGTAAAGAACTAGGTACATCATTCCAGCCTCATTATTAGTCGTGCATCCGCTGCTGCTATGGAGATTTCGAGGTACATCTGCTGTGTCCACAGACCTAGGAGTCCCCCTCTTTCTTTTTGTGTGGTTCTTCTGCTACTACTTCCAAAATACTGATGTATAGAACTTATATAAAATTATTAGAAGCTTGTGACTTATGATGTTTCGGGTCCTGGAAAAACTGTGTATGCACTTGGATAGTTGTTATTGTATATGTCGAGCGACATTTCTATCACTATTTCATTTCTGTTACTGTTAATGGTTTAGATTTATGTTTCATTTTCATTGTTATTCCGCAAATGTTAGGCTTACCTAGTCGTAGAGACTAGGTGTCGTCGCGACCTCCCACTGAGGGAAGGTTGGGTCATGACAAGTTGGTATCAGAGCTCTAGGTTCATAGATGTTGTGAGTCACAAGCCGGTTTATTAGAGTCTTGCGGATCGGTACAGAGACGTCTGTACCTATTTTCGGGAGGCTATGGAACTGTTAGGAACAATTATACTTTTTCAATTCCTTGTCGGAGGTGCCTATTGTTGCGCCTGCCAAATCTCAGGTCGGGGGAGGGGCATAGACTCCCGTAGCCGTACTCATGAGTAGATGGTCCAGGTTGACCAGGCCCTATAGTTTATCCCTATGTAGAAGGTTGCTCCTGTCCAGAACGAGACTAGGACAACAACCTTTGAGGCGGAGCAGCTCAGGTTTGAGAAGTACAAGAAGTACCACCCACCTACCTTTTGTGGATTGGCTACAGATGATGCCAGGGTTTTCTGGAAGAGTGTCATCATATTCTACGTACAATTAGCGTAGCACAAACGAGTGGAGTTTCTTTTACCACCTTCCAGCTTAGAGGAGCATCCTATAAGTGGTGGCGTGCTTGTGAGTTGAGTAGTCCGGTTGAGGCAGCTTCACTTACATGGACTCACTTCTTGGACATGTTTTTGAGAGAGTATGTCCCACAGAGACTCAGGGACTCAGGGTGCATGGAGATTGAGCAGCTTCACTAGGGTGCTATGACTGTGTCAGAGTACGTAGTCCGCCTCAGTGATTTGGCCCGACATGCACCGGCCTTGGTTTCCACAGTTCGAGAAAGGGTTCGACAATTTATTGAGGGATTCCACCCCAATATGAGGATCCGTATGGCCAGGGAGTTGGTGATGGGTATTTCTTATTAGCAGGTTGTGAGTACTGCTAGGAGATTGCAGGGCATGCTTGCCCGAGATAGAGAGGAGAGGGAGGCCAAGAGGTCTCGAGATTCTTGCACTTACAGTGGTACTCGTTCCCCAGCTGCAGTTTGCCATGGTAGGAATTATGTGAGTCTCCCTATTCATTCAACTCTTCCAGAAGCCAGTGGTGTTCCAGCCCCTTCTAGGCCCAGGAGCCTTATTATGCACCGCCAGTAACTAGTGTGACTCCTGCAAGAGGTGCTTTTAGCGGCCAATCCAGCAGACCTGGCCTGAGTTAGTCATAGAAGCCACGCCCTCCGATAGCTTGTTTTGAGTGTGGCGACACTCGTCATATGGTGAAGGATTTCCCCAGACTTAGGAGGGGTGCACCTCCACAGACTTCTTAGCCACCACGTGCTCCACTGGGTCCTCATGCTATGATTCCAGCACCAAGTACCGCCCTCACCTGCTTAGCCATCTCGAGGTGGAGGTCGGGGAGGTCGAGGTTGCCCTAGAGGGGGAGGCCAGGCTAGATATTATGATCTTCCGACTCGTATAGAGGCAATTGCTTCTAACTCTGTCATTATAGGTATTGTTCCGGTCTTTCATAGCAATGCGTTTGTATTATTTGACCTAGGCTCTACATATTTCCAATATGTCCTCTTATTTTTCCCTGTATTTGGGCGTATCTCGGGTTTCTTTGAGTTCCTCTATTTGTGTGTCTACTCTTGTTGGGGATTCTCTTGTTGTGGACCGCGTGTATCAGTCGTGTTTGATTGCTCTCAATGGTTTTGAGACCAGAGCCGATTTATTAGTGCTCAGTATGTTAGACTTTAATGTTATCTTGGGCATGGACTGGTTGTTGCCCCATTATGCTATTCTTGATTGTCACGCTAATACCATGACGCTGACGGTAAGAGTGGAGGGGTACCTTAGAGTACACTCCCAGTAGAGTTATTTCATTTCTTAAGGATCAACAAATGACTGAGAAGAGGTATGACGAGTATCTAGCTTATGTGATAGATGTCACTATTGATACCTCTACAGTTGAGTCCGTTCCAGTAGTGAGGGACTTCCCAGATGTGTTTCCAGCTTATCTTCCGGGCATGCTGTCCGACAGAGATGTTGATTTTGGCATTGATTTGTTGTCGAGCACTCAACCAATTTCTATTCCTCCATATCGTATGACTCCTCCTGAGTTGAAGGAGCAGTTACAGGAGTTGCTTAATAAGGGATTCATTCTTCCCAGTGTGTCACCTTAGGGTGCTCTGGTCTTATTTGTGAAGAAAAAGGACGGTTTTATAAGTATGTGCATTAACTATCGCCAGCTGAACAAAGTCACAGTGAAGAACATATATCCATTGCCTCGTATAAATGACTTATTTGATCAGTTACAGGGTTCCAGGGTTTTTTCCAAGATTGACTTGCCTTCAGGCTATCATCAGTTGAAGATTCGAGAGCCAGATATCTCCAAGGCTGCTTTTAGGACTCGATATGGTCACTATGAGTTTCTCGTGATGCCTTTTGGGCTGACCAATACCCCAGCAGCTTTTATGCAGTTGATGCACAGTGTGTTCCAGCCTTATCTTTACTCTTTCATCATTGTGTTTATTGACGACATTCTGGTGTACTCCCGGACTCGGGAGGATCATGAGCAGCACCTAGGGAATGTGCTTCAGACCTTGAGAGAAAAGAAGTTATATGTAAAATTTTCAAAGTGTGAATTTTGGATAAACTCAGTGGCATTCTTGGGTCATGTAGTATCGAGTGATAGGATCATGGTGGATCCGAAGAAGGTGGAAGCAATGCAGAGTTGTCCTAGACTGTCATCAGCTACGGAGATCTAGAGTTTTCTTGGTTTGGCGGGGTATTACCATCATTTCATAGAGGGATTCTCATCTATTGCAGCACCTATGACTAGGCTGACCTAGAAGGATGCTCCGTTCAAGTGGATAGAGGAGTGTGAGGAGAGCTTTCATAAGCTCAACACAGCTTTGACTACAGCCCCACTATTGGTATTGCCTATAGGTTCGGGGTCTTACACTGTGTATTGTGACGCGTCGCGGATTGGTCTCAGCGCGGTATTGATGTAGGACGGTAGACTGATTTCCTACGTGTCTAGACAACTAAAGGTGCATGAGAAGAACTATCATGTCCATAACCTTGAGTTAGCCGCTATTGTTCATGCCTTGAATATTTGGCGGCACTATTTTTATGGTGTTCCTTGTGAGATTTATACCAATCATCAGAGTTTGCAACATCTTTTCAAGCAAAGGGATCTTAACTTGCATTAGCAGAGGTGGTTGGAGCTGCTTAAGGACTATGATATCATAATTTTACACCACTCGGGGAAGGCCAATGTTGTGGCCGATGCTTTGAGTCGCCGAGCAGAGAGTCTTCTCTCTATTATCGTATCAGGGAGCGTCAGTATGATGACCCCCATCTTCTTGTCCTATGGGACACAGTCCAACACAGTGATGCTGAGGAGGTCACTATTGGGGAAGATGGTGCATTGAGGATGCAGGGCAGGCTATATGTGCCAAATGTAGATGGTTTGCATGAGATGATTTTCCAGGAGGCTCATAGCTCGCGGTACTCCATTCATCCGGGTGCTGCGAAGATGTATCAGGACTTGAGGCAGCATTACTGGTGGAGGAGGATGAAGAAGGACATAGTGGGTATGTAGCTCGATATTTAAATTACCAGTAGGTGAAGTACGAGCATCATCGTCCGGGTGGGTTGCTTCATAAGCTAGAGATTCCGGAGTGGAAATGGGAGCGGATCACTACGAATTTCGTTGTTGGACTCCCGCAGACTCAGTGGTGGTTTGATGCAGTTTTGGTGATTATGGATACGCTGACCAAGTCAGCTCATTTCATTACTGTGATGACTACCTATTCTTCATTTATATCTGTGAGATCGTCAGGCTTCATGGCGTACCGGTATCTATTATCTCTGACCGGGGTACACAATTTACATCACGATTCTGGAGGACGGTACAACATGAGTTGGGTACTCGAGTGTTGCTGAGCACAACATTTCACCCTTAGACGAAAGAATTAAGATATTAAAGGATATGCTCGGTGCCTGTGTGTGACGGAGTTTTGAGGGTCATGAGATCAGTTCTTTCCACTTGTGGAGTTTTCCTACAACAACAGTTATCAATCGAGCATCCAGATGGCACCGTATGAGGCTCTGTATGGTAGGCAGTGTCGGTTCCCAGTGGGTTGGTTCGAGCCGGGAAAGGCTAAATTGTTGGGTACAGACTTGGTTCAGGATGCCCTAGATAAGGTGAAGGTGATTCAGGATCGACTTCGCATAGTCCAGTCTAGACAGAATAGTTATGCGGACCAGAAGGTTTGCGATGTTGCATTCATTGCTAGAGAGCGGGTGTTGCTCCGGGTTTCGCCTATGAAGGGCGTTAAAAGATTCGGGAATAAGGTCAAGTTGAGCCCAAGGTTCATTGGTCCCTTTGAGGTGTTGCAGCGAGTTGGGGACGTTGCTTATGAGATTTCCTTACCTCCCCGTCTAGTAGGAGTCCATCCGATATTCCACATTTCTATGCTCTGGAAGTATCATGGTGATCCAGCTCATGTGTTGGATTTCAGCTCAGTCCAGTTTAATAAGGATCTATCTTATGTTGAGGAGCCAGTGGCTATTTTAGACAGGCATGTTCGAAAGCTGAGGTCAAATAACATTGCTTCCGTGAAGGTTCAGCGGATGGGTCAGCCGGTCGAGGAGGCGAGGGTTTAGGTCCCGAGGGCCTCAAGTGTGTTTCGGATGCTCAACGGATTGGAATTTGGACTTAGGCAATTGCTGAGAATTTGCTGGTTTCTGGTGTTTCGCACCTGCGGAGGGGAGATGCATGTGCGGATGGTAGCTCGTAGATGCGGCCCTGGTCTGGGTAGCCAGTGGTTGCATGTGCGACAATGTGAGCTCAGAAGCGGAGCCTCTCCTAGGGAGGTTATCGCAGTAGAGGATATGTGTCTGCAGGTGCGATTACATGATCACAGAAGCGGACTTTGAGCTTTAAGTGAAATTCTCAGGTGATGAGTGTGTAAACGGGCTATTTGTTGCAAAAAAAACTTGGTTTTGCTGAGTAATTACAGGTTTTCGCCTTAAATAAGTGTACTAGTAATGTGTAGTCATCTTGTTTTCCTAAAACAACATGTCTACGTGTCTTAATTGCTTAACTGAACTGTTCGCAGCATGCTTAGTGAATTTCTGCTTCTTTTCTTGACTTGTACTTAGCCTAAACTATAGATTCTCTTGCTGTAATTGTTATCTTCATTTGGTTGAGCTGTGTATTCACTTTGGGACTACGGGATGGTATCCTGGGTGATCCCCCTATATATTTACTTTTGAGACTACGAGACGGTCCCTTGGATGATCTCCCTGCATATTTATTTTTGAGACAACGAGGCGGTCCCTCGGGAGTTCTCCCTGCATATTTACTTTTGAGACTACAAGGCGGTACCTCAGGAGTTCTCCCTACATATTTACATTGGGACTACGAGACGGTATTTCGGGAGATCCCCTGTTGTTTATTGTGACTTTTATTTGCTGTATTTCCTTTTGCTTAGTTCCAGTCTATTATTATACTGTATATTTTCTGCTTCATTTATTATTTACTAGTGGGCCTGGCCTGACCTCGTCACTACTCGACCGAGGTTAGGCTTGGAACTTACTGGGTACTATTGTGGTGTACTCATGCCACTCATCTGCACATGCTTTTGTGTGCAGATCCAGGTACATCATTCCAGCCTCATTATTACTCGTGCACCTGTTGCTGCTGCTACGGAGACATCGAGGTACATCTGCCGCATCTGTAGACCTAGGAGTCCCCCTCTTTCTTTTTGTGTAGTTCTTTTTCTACTACTTCCAAAATACTGATGCATAGAACTTATCGAAAATTATTAGAAGGTTGTGACTTTGGGAAAACTCTGTATGCACTTGGAGAGTTGTTATTGTATATGCCGAGCGGCATTTCTATTACTATTTCATTTATGTTACTGTTAATGGTTTAGATTTATGTTTCATTTTTCATTGTTATTCCGCAAATGTTAGATTTACCTAGTCGTAGAGACTAGGTACCATCGCGACATCCCACGGAGGGAAGGTTAGGTCGTGATAGAAGGCTTGCATGTCCATCATTGCTGATGCTGTAAAGAGATGGTATGTTTGGTATTCCTGAAATCGGGAGGCTATTTTCCTATTACCCAACTATTTTATACACTTGTAATTCCTTTTTGAGTCTGTGTCATTTTCTTTGACCCCCCTCACTTGGAATCAAGTTAAAAAAGAAGTCTAGAAAAAAATAGAAAAAAAATTGAAAAAGAGGCGAAGGTCTATGCTAGGTAAAAATAAGAGCTGGGGCAATTTGTTAAAGAAAAAAAAGAATGAAGAGGAAAATATAAGAAAAATGATGGGAAAAAACAGGAAAACAAAATAATAAACTTTTTGTGTTAAGTGTGAACTACATTTGATCTGATTCCTTTAAAAGAAACTTACGCAACTCTACACTAGGGTTCGGTCCAGCTAAATCAAAAACAAAATTTCCTAGTAACTGAGATTGGGGCAGAAGTTTGTTTTATGCATTTATGAAGAGTCGATTCCAAGAGTTGTAAGTATATAACCCTATCATATCGAGTCTATTTTGAGCTTTAATATGACCTTTTCTTTCTAACCATATCCAAAAGCAATAAAGACCTCCCAATTAGTCCTTAAGAATGTCAACTGTAGCACGCAATGAGAAAAAATTGTCACATGACACAAACTGATGTCATGTTGCTTGCACAAAAAAGTAAAAAAAAAAGAATGAAAGTGAGAGAGTCTTATTGGTGAAAACCCTCATGGGCACTGTAAGACGATGATAAGTAGAGAATAAATATAACAGAGGCCTATTGGTGAAAACCTTTTGAAGGCACCATTTTTCGAATGTAAACTGTGAGTTTGATGCAAATGATTAGAGAGGTCCGACTATTAAGTTGGAAGGGAACAACAAAAAAAAAAGGTAGATTGGTTGGATAGATTTCGCCGCTCAGTCCAAAATGCATGTCATGATCATTAAAGTTGGCTATCACATTCAAATGAGCCCTTTCTTTCTTACCTTTTACGGGAAATTTCAGTTAAATATTATTCTTTCTCACTTCTACATCACGTCATTATGTCTTTTTGCTTTATCATTTTTAGTCGGTCTTTGTAAAAAAAAACGCAAAATAATTTTAAAATATGCTACCAGCTTTCTAATTGCACAGAGCGAGCTCTATACTAGAACATCAAAGAAGACATAATCCAGCAAGCAATATGCATAATAAATTGTTGAAGTTAAACAAAATATGAGTATTCAAGCAAACGAAAATTCCAAAGAGACGTTTGCTGGTCTATTTGTTAGAAGCCATCAAAGAAACATTGGTCACCATTTCCCATAAGTGCAAAAAAAGAATGTGGGGCATACACAATCGGGAAATTGAACAAATATAATATGTGATACTCCTTTGATGAATAGGCTTGAAAAGACTAACAAAGCGTTTCAAAGAAATCAGAAAGAGTTACCTGAGAAAAAATTGCTTCAGGGGGAAAAGATGATAGGTTTACAAGCCCAACAACTAGGGTAGGCTACGAGACAACCAAGTTTTATTTCGAGATGAAAAGTCACTCAAAGAAAGTCTTTTCTTTGTATACAAGGGTCAGCAACACCATGAGCATCCAGGTACGAAATAGTCGGGGGAGATATTGAAAGCCAAAGTTTTAAGAAAGCGGTACAAAGCCTCCAAGCCATTTGTTACCATGCTGACAAAACCAATTATGACAGCGGAGATGCTGCATATTCAAACTATTCATGGTATTCAAGGCCACAAACCAACCACCAGTGTTAAACTTATCAATATTTCTTTGTCTGAAACACGAAAATAGCGATGAAAGCAACTAGGCAAGAGTTGAACATCGTCTAAAGGGAGTTTCTCAAATTGTTTGCCTTTTTCTCATTAAAAAGAAAAAAAAACGAAAAATCATCATCATCATCACGTTAACACCTTACCTCTTTTCAACACATGGCACAAACACCCTTGTTGCATTTTTGGCAATAGGGCACAAATACCTTAGTGGCATCATTAGGCTACAAATGCCCTATTTCTTTTCAGCATAGGGCACAAACACCCTCGTTGCATTTTTGTCCATAGGGCACAAACACCTTAGTGGCATCTATAGGGTAAAAACACCCTATCCCTTTTCAGAACAGGGCACAAACACCCTCGTCGCTTTGACTCTAGGGTACAAACACCTTACCGGTTTAGGGCACAAACACCCTATCCCTTTTCAGCACAAGGAACAAACACTCTCGTCGGTTTTTTACCCTAGGGAACAAACACCTTAGTGGCATTTTTAGGGGATAAACACCATATCTATTTACAGCATAGGGTAGAAACGCCCTCATTGCTTCATGACCTAGGGCGCAGACATCTTATTGGCATTGTAGGGCACAAATACGCTATCGTTCCTGTCACGACCCAAATCCTAACCCGTCTTGATGGTGCCTAATGTGGTACTAGGAAAGCCGACATTTACAAAATAACTCCAACACTTTTAATAGAAAATGAATTTAAATCAGTTTAAATAATAAAACTTCTCATAACATGATAGAAAATCCAAAACACAGCACGGGAATTCCCAACATCGGGGTGTCACGTAATACATGAGCATCAAAATATCACAACTCTGGAAAATAATGTATAACATAATTCAAAAGTAAATACAATAAGCGAAAAAGATAGGGAAGGAGAAATAAGGTCTGCGAGGCGCCGGGCAGCTACTTGGAGACTCCCAGAAGATCAACTGTGCGATGAAATCAACACCCACCGTGTCAACAAACACCTCGATCTGCACACGAAGTGCAAGGTGTAGTGTGAGTACAACTAACTCAGTAAGTAACAAGCTAAATAAAGGACTGAAAGTAGTGACGAGCTTCACATTTATAGTTCAATTATAGTGATTTCAACGTAGGAAGGTAGGCTTGCTTTCAAGTTCGGTAAATTAGGTCAAAACAGTTACTTCATGAAAAGATTAAGTGAAACAGAGTGTAGTATCTTTTTGAAATTTCAAGACAGTAATACATGATAGATAAGTGCAACAATAATTAAATCAAATGCATCCTCTCAGGGCCACAGTCACTCAGCCCTCCCATTCACTCAACATTTGGCACTCGCACTCAGTAGGTACCTACGCTCAATGGGGGTGTGTACAGACATTGGAAGGGATCATTCAGCCCAAGCGCTATAATCCGCCCGGATAACTCACGTGCTGCACGGACAACTCACGTATTATAGTATAAATATCTGGATCTGCACGGACAACTCACGTGCTGCATGGATAACTCACGTGCTAATAGTATCAATATCTGAATCTGCACAGACAACTCACGTGATGCACAGACAACTCACGTGTTATTGTATCAATATCCTCAAAATCAGGTCCTCGGCCACACTCAGTCATCAATCTCTCCAGTCTCTCAGGTTCTCAGTAATCATGAAAATCATCCAAAATAGTAATGATATAAATGTATCCACAAGGAATAATAGAGACTGAGATATGATATGCAAGTAAAATTGAGACTAATTACAACACAACAATTTAGCAGATAGGTTAACATGTACATGACCTTTGAGCGTCCCTTCAGTACCAACACATGGCCTGAGCATGATTTCTAACAGGATTTGCAGCTCAATTTCTATATCATACGAAGAAGTTACATATATCAACGGATTAATCATATATACAGTTCCATGGAATGGACCAAGTCCCAATTCATACGGTGCACGCCACACGCTCGTCACCTAGCATGTGCGTCACCTCAAAACCAATAACATGACACATAATCTGGGGTTTCATACCCTTATAACAAAATTTAGAACTGTTAATTACCTCTATCCGAGCAAATCTCTACTCCAACATACCCTTGCCTCGCGAAACGGCCTCCGAATGCCTCAAATATAGCCATAAATAATTCGATATAACCAATACGGGCTAAAGGAATCAACTCCATAAGAAAATGTTAAGCTATTAAGCAAAAGTCAAAAATCTACTAAAAAGCTGGCCCCCGGGTCCACGTCTCAAAATCGACAAAGGCCACAAAACCTGAAAGCCCATTGAACCACGAGTCCAACCGTACCAAATTTATCAAATCCAACACAAAACTGTCACCCAAATCCCAAAATCAAACTCTCCAAATCCCTAACCTCAAACTCCCAAGTTACACCTTAAATACATACCAACTATGTGGGAAAATCAATGGGGAAGCAAGATCATTGATCAAAAATGAGCACAAGGGACTTACCTAAAGAATATCAAATTCTCTCAAGAATCTCCAAAACCCAAGCTCAAAATTTTAAAATGAATCCAAAATCACGAACCCTTGAATTTATATGTTCTGCCCAATCCTTCCGCTTTTGCGGCCACTTACCCGCTTCTGCTCTTTCGCAAGAGCGACTCATCACTCGCTTCGGCGGTTCCCTCCACATCTGCGACTCAATCTTTCGCTTCTGCGATAACAAATGCTTCTTCTGTAGACCCAGCTCCCAACCTCTTTTTCCGCTTCTATGCTCTTTCACTGCATCTATCGCCACACACGTGCCTAAAATCCTTTGCACCTGCGACCACCTACTCACATCTTCCAAACTTCGCACCTGTGCAAACCATCCCGCACATGAGATCAAAGCGCATCTGCTCACCTGATCACATCCTTCGCACCTGCGACCACCTGCCCACATCCTTCTGAATTTCGCACATATGCAAACCATCCCGCACCTGCGATCAAAGCGTGCAGGTGCGGTTACAACAACAGAGGTCCAATTTCAGCAATCACTCAACTTCAATTTGATATGTTATCCATCTAGAATCAACCTGAGGCTCCCAGAACCTCAACCAAACATACCAACAAGTCCTAAAACACTCTACAAAATTAGTCGAGCCTTCAAATCACATCAAACAAGATTGAAAACACCAATCGCGCATAGATTCAAGCCTGATGAACTTTGGACTTCCCATTTCTACAAACGAAGCTGAAACCTACCAAATCTCATCCGATTGACCTCAAATTTTGCACACAAGTCACAAATGACATTACAAACTACTCTAACTTCCAAAACCGAGATCCAACACAAATTTCAAAAATTTCATTCCCGGTCAAACTTTGCAAAGATCCAACTTCCGCCATATCAAGCCTAGTTCAACTACAGGCCTCCAAATCACAATCTGGACACGCTCCAAAGTCTAACATCATCCAATGAAGCTAACAGGACCATAAAAACTCCATTCTGGAGTCATTTACACATTAGTCAACATCAGCCAACATTTTCAACTTAAGCTTCCAACCATCAGACTAAGTGACTCATTTAATTTCGAGACCTCTCCAGACCTGAACCGACTAACCTGGAAAGTCACATAACAACTATAAGTAGTAAATGGGGAAACAAAGCTACAACTCTCAAAACGACCGGCCGGGTCATTTTCCTCCCCCTGTTATACAAGTGTTCGTCCTTGAACGAGTCTAGAAACTATCCTAGAGTCTCAAATAGGTGTGGACATATGCTCTGCATCTCCCACTCGCTCTCCCAAGTAGACTCCTCAAGAGGCTGACCTCTCCACTGAACTTTCACTAAAGCTATGTCCTTTGACCTCAACTTACGAACCTGCCGATCCAAGATGGCCACCGGCTCCATAACATAAGTCAAATACCATTCAACTGAATTGTGCTGAAACCCAAAACATGAGACGGATCGCCGACATACTTTCGTAGCATAAAAACATGAACACACTAGATACACACTCGATAAACTAGGTGACAAAGCAAGCTTCTAAGCCACCTCCCTAATCCTCTGAAGTACCTCAAACGGCACAATATACCGAGGGTTCAATTTTCCCTTCTTCCCGAACTTCATAATACCCTTCAAGGGAAAAACCTTGAGCAAAACCTTCTCCCAAACCAAGAAAGCAACATCATGAACCTTCCTATTTGCGTAATTCTTCTGTCTAGACTATGTCATGCGAAGCCGATCCTGAATCAATTTAAACTTGTCCAAAACATCCTGAACCAAGTTAGTACCCAATAGCCTAGCCTCCCCAGGCTCAAACTAACCCACCGGAGATCTACACCGTCTCCCACACAAGGCCTCATACGAAGCCATCTAAATGCTCGACTGATAGATGTTGTTATGGGCAAACTCCACGAGCGGCACAAACTGATCATATGAACCCCTAAAATAAATGACACAAGCGCGTTACATGTCCACTAATATCTGAATAGTGCGTTCGGACCGTCCACCCATTTGAGGATGTAATGATGTACTCAACCCAACATGGGTGCCCAACTCTCGCTGTACAGCTCTCCAAAACTGCAATGTAAACTGCGTGCCCCAATCTTACATGATGGACACTAACACACCATGAAGGTGAACAATCTCACGGATGTAAATCTCAGCCAACCGGTCCGAAGAATAAGCAGTCCCAACTAAAATGAAGTGCACGGACTTGGTCAGCCGATCCACAATCACCTAATAGAATCAAACTTTCTCGATATCCTTGGGAGCCCAACTACAAAATCCATGGTGATTTTCTCTCATTTCCACCTTGAAATCTCTATCCTCTGAAGTAATCCACCCGGCCTCTGATGCTCATACTTTACCTACTAACAGTTAAGGCACCGAGCTACAAACCCCAATATATCCTTCTTCATTCTCCTCACCAGTAGTGCTGCCTCAAGTCCTGGTACATCTTCGCGACACCCAGACAAATGGAATATCGCGAACTGTGGGCCTCCTCAAGAATCAACTCACGTAGTCAATTTACATTTGGAACACATATCCGACCTTGCATTGTCAATACCCCTATTATCCCCAATAGTCATATCTCTTACATCACCGTGTTGAACCATCCTTAAGGACAAGCAAATGAGGATCATCATACTGGAGCTCTCTGATGGGATCAGATAAGTAAGACCGAGAAACCACACAAGCTAGTACTGACTGGGCTCCGAGACATCTAATCTCATGAACTGGTTGGCCAAGCCCTGAACATCAATTGCAAGAGATCTTTCACCAACAGGCATCGACCACAATATTGGCCTTCCCAGGATGATACGGAATAGTGATATCATAGTCCTTTAGCAGCTCCAACCATCTCCGCTACCTCAAATTTAGATCCTTCTGTTTGAACAAGTGCTGAAGACTCTGATGATCTGTAAACACCTCATAAGACACACCGTAAAGATAGTGCCTAGAATTCATGATTTTAAGCATTATATACCTTGCATTTTATGTGCTTTAATGATAAAATACACGTCGTATGTGCCTAATGGGGTTTATTTTATGTGTAGGTGAATTGGAAATGGAAACGGGGCTAAACGGATGCAAATACGTCGAA